>WBMZ01012792.1:0-66085 GCA_013400975.1 Atrichornis clamosus
ATTTGTTGTAGAAGGAAATCAGGTGGGTCAAGCAAGACCTGCCTTTTGTAAATCCTTGTTTGGCTGGGTTTGATCCCCTGGTTGTCCTGCATGTGCCATGTAATTGCGCTCAGGATGATCTCTTCCATAGCCTTGCCTGGAACCGAGGTTAGGCTGACAGGCCAGTATTTCTTGGATGGGTGTTATATTTCCAGTCAATGGGAACTTCTCCAGTTAACCAGGACTGCTGGTAGGTGATTGAGAGTGGTTTGGAAAGTTCTTTTGCCAGTTCCCTCATTACTCTGGGATGGAACCCATCAGGGCCCANACCCATCAGGGCCTATAGTGAGTGTCTTATTGGCAAGGCTGGTCACTGACCATCTCCTCCTGGATTGTGGGGGCTTCACTCATCTCCCCGTCACCAACTTCCAGCTCAGGGAGCTGGGTATCCTGAGGACAACTGCTCGTGATAGTGAAGACTGAAGCAAATAAAGCATTAAGTACCTCTGCCTTTTCTTCATCCCCAAATCTACTCTATGCATTCAACAAATGATGAAGGTACACCTTGACTCTTCTTTTGCAGCCAATGTATTTACAGAAACTATTTTTTTGTCTGTAACTGTAGCAGACAAACCAAGTTGCAATTGGGCATTGGCTGTTCTAATCAGGCTTTGTCCATTCTAATCTTCTCCATGCATGATCTTGTGACATCTTTGTAGTCCTCCCAGGTTACCTGACCCTACTTCCAGAAATGATAGATTCTCTCTTTTTCCCTAAGTTCCAGTCTAAGTTCTCTGTATAACCAGGCTAGTCTTTTCCCCCAGCAACTTGTCTTCTGTAATGATGTGTGCAATTGTTTGTCCTGTGCAGTAGATAGAGTACATCCATATGAATACTCTTGGTTTTCTATAAGGCTGAAGGTATTTTAGGTCTTCTCTAATCCTTTTGTTCTTAGTGTGAGTTCTGATAGTGGTGAAAGATATGTTTCAGACAAGCTATTCAAGACAAGTACCTTCCTTTTTCCCCTGGATGTTACAAGAGAATCTCTGTAGGTCATAATGTTTAAAAGAAGTACTATTAATGCTCAAATCAACAAGGAAATATTCTACTCATTCAGTTAGATTAATATATTATGTAGTAATTAGACACATATAATAGAATCATAGAATCAATTATAGAATCATAGAATGGCTTGGTTTGGAAGGGACCTTTAAAGATCATCTGGTTCCAACTCCCCTGCAGTAAGCAGAGACATCTTCAACTAGATCAGGTTGCTCAGAGCCCTGTCCAACCTGACCTTGAATGTTTCCAGGGATGAGGCATCTACCACCTCTCTAGGCAGCCTGTTTAAGCTTCCTCATTGCAAAAAATATATTCTTTATATCTAATCTCAATCTACCTTCTTTTAGTTTAAAACCATTACCATTTTTTCTATAATTATAGGCCCTACTAAAATGTTTATTCCCATTTTTACCATAAGCTGCCTTTAAGTACTGAAAGTTTCCCTAGAGCCTTCTCTTCTTCTGGATATCTATTCCTGAACAGTATTGGTGTTAAAACCTAATAGGGTCAAAGGCTCCATTTCACACTTTCAGTGGTCTCAGATATTGTGATTCCTTTGTTGAATGCAAAAATGACAAAGGCAGGTAGGTTCATCATGTCTTAAAGTCTTATTAATAATTATCTAAACTGTTTTGAAGCTCTGTTGAGGAAATCTCTGCGTGCTGAAAGGAGCTTGTCTCCTTCTAAAACCTGTAGAATGTGAATTACCTATGTATATGTGTGTGTATGTTACTTGTGTATGCTTAAAAAAATTATTGATGATGAAGCTAACTTAACACACATGCTGTAAAAATACTTAGGGAGGTAAGTTCCTTGCCAAAAGACCCAAATGCGAATACTTAAAATATTTAAGTTAAATTCATGTAGTAACTATCACATGAACTGAGCAATGAATGGACCTCCACCAGATGGAAGAACAGACTTCCCACCAAACACACGTTGATGTGTCTTCCAGATTAGTCAACTCTGCCATAGGTTATCTTGCTCATACAATACATAATAAAACAAATTAAGCTAAGAAAGACAGCAAACAAAAAACCACTCTGAGATCAATTGATAACAGTTTAACATTGGATATAATTGTGGAACTTACTACGTTAGGTATTCTTGGATGCTTTTCTTTAAAGATACATAGATAAGTTTGAAATTTTTTTAGTTCCCTGGATTATAATGAATCTCTAAATGATTCAGACACGTTTTCTGTTTCTTGCCTGGAATGTCTTGAAAAAAACATGTATCTGTTGTTCTTCAGACAGAAGATAATATAAGCCAAATATAAGCCACTTGTCTCATTTTGTTCCTGTTTAGGAATCTTCCAATTTCATCATAGGAGTCTTTGGGATTCTAGTAGGATAGATAGAATTTGTTGATTAATTTCATAGCTTTATCTCTTCACTCAAATATAACACTTAATAGACACTGACTATTAAGTTTTTTAGGACTGAGGTACCTGGTCTGATTCATAAAAGTTATTTTCACCCATTTTGAGTCAGTGCCTGTCATTGTTGTCATTGTTAGACAACTAAAAGCAGACTTTGCAGAATCAGGCCTTTGTTCACTTGAGTTTGCATTATTCTGGCTTAATACTAACTTCCCTGTATGAGGCATGTGATGAGCCTGTGAAAAATCCTGACATGTTTTTATTCTGCCTTGAGGTGCCACTATAGGTCTAGTGGATGTGAGGATGGTAGCTTCACCTTGAGCAGTAGAAGGAAAAGCAGTATTTTGGATTTTGTGCCATTTCCCTCTTTATTCTTCATATTGTTCTGTAAAAGACATCAAAATGCTGCTTGTTCACTGCATGATTATTTTCTCTGAGGAATTAGCAGCAAATGACATAGCATGTAAATTATAGATAATGAAGTACATATGCATAGACACTATTTGAAGTGCCCAAGGTTAATTTCTGTGTAAAATAACGATATGTTCTCTTGAAAATTGATCTGTTGTATGCAAATTAAGGAAGAAAATTAATTATAATATCTTTATAAATTAATCAATGTACCTATTCGATGATTATGTATAATAGATGCCCCATTTGGGATATCTTCAGGATACATATAAGAAATGAAAATAGCATAAAAATGTAAAGTTATTTACAATAATCATGTGAACCATTTTGTTTTGTAGTCAACCAGATGCTCAGAATAAAAAAAGTTAAATCGATAAATTAAATCAATAAGAGAGGAAAGATCCTCTTATGGCTGAGGCAATGGATTGAAAGTCAGGAAATTTGATTTCAATTTTCAAGTCTGTCACAGGCTTCCTGTGTGACCTTAGGTAAGTCATGTTTTCTCTCCAGACCTTGATTTTTCATCAGTTTAGAGGAGAGTGATGTTCTTTCTTCTGAACTGTTCATTCTCTGTTTTCTTTTTTAAGTTTTGCAAGCTACAGTATATGTAATGTTACCCTGAAAACTGCATTGAACACTTCATACTTTTGTAAGATCTCAGCTTACAGTGCCTGGGTCGCAGGTTGAAAAGCTGAATTTGCCTTTTGAACAAGCCCCAAGGCAGCATCCACATTCAAACTCCGCGTTTTATTGATGCAAGCCTGTGGTAAGTGTGTTTGGAAGACTCCCAGGCAGGTAGGTAGACAAGCTGACCTGGACTACCTCTGTACATGTGCAAGCAGAGGCCTCTTGAGGCCTTGGTACCTTGGTGGTCACGTTGGAATGGCAGAACCTTTTCCCACCCACACTACAGGGCCTTGCAGAAGCTTCCATGTGACTGACATCAAACAGGGGTGTTAGTTGTGTTTCTTTATCAGCTGCATTGTCAGGTTACCTAAATCCTGGTGCCTTGTTTTCTTCAGGATCCTCTAGACACTGGACTAATACAAAGAACACTCAGTGAAATTATGATAGATCTGAAAAAAAAGGTAATTAACAGATAGAAATTCCCTCTAATGCTTAGAAGCATACACATAAAGATTATCTAGATATGTAAAATAACTGTCTCCTAGCAGTTATTGTGACATGCATTCTAAATTGGTCATTGTCAAATACTTCCCTACAAGAATTAGACAAAAATGTTTGAATGAAAAATATTTATCTTTTTAATAAATATGAGTGACTGCATTCATATTTTTAATAAGTAATTAGTTTATTGCAATGTGGTAATGCATCAGGATATTCTTTTTACCTTTAGTTTTGTGTGCATTGAAAATGCATAAATGATATTTCTGAGAATATAATCAGTACTCAATATTTTAATTCTGTTTCCATTTTTACTTTAGATTTTATATGCTGACATTTTATTTTACATATGTTATTTTCTTTAAAAACATGACTAAAGCTTCAATTCTACAACAGCAAAGTGCATTTCAATTGTCTTTGTAGCTATACATATTTGTAGCTATGTGCACAAAGCTTTCAGAGTGTGTTAGTGTGTGTTTTTGTACGCACAGAAACACACACACATACATCAACTGTTTCAGTAAATATAGGTCTTTATTTCTCTCTTTCACTGCAAGCTCTATTCTACTCTATAAATCTGATACTTGTCACATTACATGTGAATATCACCAAAGAGAGGAATTTAACTGAAAACAAAACCACTGGTATACCATAAATATCATAAATCAAGTTTATATTCCACTTTGAAAACATAGCAGGACATTCATTCCTCATACTGGCAGATGTTTTAAAATACACAGAAAATGGTATTGTAAAAATTGATTCTATTTATTGAATCTCCAAACAAATTGTGTTTTCCCTTTGTGGGATTTACACATATAGACATATCTGTGCTTAGGCTTGCTCTCTAGCCTCTTTGTTTAGACAGACATCCCACTCTAAAGGTGTGATTTATCTCATTTGAAATCAACATGTATTAACTGGCTATGTTTCTCTTCATAATAAAGAATTTCATCTCTTAATGTAGGATATTACCAAGTGTAGATGAGCCATAACTTGATACTTGCACTGAACCCAGACACTTGCAGTTTTTAGAGATTGCTACTTACAATGAATGTTTTAAAGCATTTAAGCAACACATCAACACTGATGGCTGATAACTTGTATCCTCCACACTCTAGATGAAAAGTGGCTGTTCCTGAGCTGGTGACTCAACCTCTGTATGTGGTAAGTCCATGGCAATGTCCAGTGTAAAGCAAATCCATCCTCAGCGTTGTCAAATTGACAAGGACTTTATGTTTCCTTCATGGCTCAGAAACTACACTGTATTGTAACCATTGTCTAAGAGATGGAGAGTCACAAGAAATAAAAGGTCTCTCTTAAGGATTCAAGGATCATCACATACTGTAAAATGTAGTAAAGGGTGGAGAAAATTTACTTGCAGTCCAGATCAAATGAATGGATTTGCTATTTAAATGTTTTTGATTTACACCATATACATTCATGACTCTGGTGCATAATAATTTTTTTCTCTCTTACTATTTTTTTAATGTCCAGTCTTTAAGTAAACTAACAGTTAGGAGCTCCTTACAATTGTAATATTTCTTAAACAGCCTTATTATGTTCAACTACAATTTTTCATAGATACATAGACTCCCTTAAGTCCCGAAGGGACCGTTACATCAACTAGATTGACTTGAGTAACGCAAACTGTTGAACCACATCAACTTCTCATACAATGACTTCTCCAAACTTTTTATGACTACTGCTCATCCCATACGGACATATTTTGTATTTTGACATATCTTGATTTGATAAGACAGAAATGGAGAATCTGCATGCTCTTGGTAGTAGTGCGTTCACAGGATGAATTTTCCTTACAGTTAAAAATGTGTGCTATTCTTGCTGTAACCAAGCTGCTAAAGTTAATTTCAACTTCCTTAAAGTTAATTCCACCTTATATTTAATTTTGTTTTTAAGGATACTTAGAGCTTTGTTAAACAAATTCCTGTGGGGTTGCAATTTCCATGATTGTTTGCAGCCTAATGTTTAGTTTGCTCATTGGAGAAAATCACAAACAAAATTGATTAACTGGGGTCTGACCTATGACCCTGAAAAAGAGAAAAAAGAAAAAAAAATGGGTTTTTTTCTAATTCTTTAATAGTACCAATGGCAGAAAACTGCAGTCTAAAGATTTGGGCTTTCATGTAGTTGCTTGAGAACAAAGGAGGAAGATGTGTTTAGAGCAAAGCATTTGCACAGCTCTAAAATAAAATATTTACAATCAGAATCTTTTTTAAATTAAGTGAAAGTTAGTAACATATACTGGAACCCATTCTGTCAGGATATGGCTCTTGCCCCTCTTAGTGCTTCAGTGTCACCAGGACTGATCATTTGGTGGATCAGAAAAACGTAGTGTTATGCTTTTGTCTTTACTACTTCTGAGAAATATACATATAACATGAAAGCTGGTAGAAAACTTGGTATTTTTCCATTCATAAGCTGAACTCTCAGTGAATATTTCCTTTCATAATCAAGTTTTTTACCATAATGAAGTGCTAGTCACTGGAAAATAGTATAGCGTGAGATGAATTAGTAACTTTACCAAATCAGCGCTGAAGTGACCACAATGCTGTAGGTAGTATGGGACAGAGGAAGGCTTTGAGAGAACCCCACTCCATTGGAATTTATCATTCCCATGAGCTTCAGAACCAGCAAACTCTGGAAACAATATGGTTCTTGTTTCACCAGCCCCTACAGCTAGTTATTATTTGGATGAACTAAAAAAAAAATGTGGCAAGCTTATTAGCACTCTAAAGCCTGTAATGGAGTGATTTAAATTTAAGACAACTCTTTCAAATGAAAAAAGTCTGTGTATCCTATCCCCCAAATACAGGTAAGGCAAGCACACAACATTAATTAAAAAAAAAAAAAGCCCAATTTCTACTTCCAAAATGGTGCAACAGCTTTTCACTTAGGGTTCGATTGGCATATACTTGATAGACATGAAGGATTTGTTGACTTTCTTGCTCTCGTCCTCTCCTCTGCATTATCTTCCTAGAAGATACTCTACTGTTGAGTTTTGTTGATTAAAAATCAAATTCAATATTTTTATTAACAAAAGTGCAAGGAACTTTGTGTCATAATGAAAGAGAGGCTAGAGGAGCCTTTATGAAGGAGTGGTAAATCATGGGAAACACTGTCTTGATTATTTAGCAAATCTGAGAGTGGAGAAAGGACTCTGGGATCCAGGATGTTCACTTCTTGTCTGTGATGCTGACTTTATTGTCCCAGACTGAAACTGGATGCTCAACAAAAGACAGTGAAATTGTCTTTCTCATTCTAAGACCTACTCAAAATATGTGGGCTTGGAATCACTGTGTCTTGATATTCTTCTTTCACATTTCTCATAGAAGAAACCCATGCTGGTTATCAGTCTGGTATCCTTGCAGCACCCAAAAAGTCAGCAAAAGCTTAGGAGCTGAATTCTGAAAGTGCATCTTGCACTGTGACAGTGAACTGCTCAACACTGTGGCTCATTAGCTTGTTTGTGAAAAAGGAAATAGAGCAGTATGTAAAAATGCCAAAATTAATATCAGTGTAAAATTTTCCCATATAGAACAAAAGAGAGTTAGTAGAAAGCCTATATGTTATTCATACCTTTTCTGAGCTTTAATTTTGCTTGGATTCTGGAAAGATGCATTGCATTTTTATTCCTCTGTCACAAGGCTAATGTGAAGATCAATTATTGAACATTTCTAAATGGTTTGGCAATCAATGATAACGATCACTGTAATTTATGATAATTGAACACCAAAAACCTTTTTTTTTAATAGCAGAAAATTTGAAAGGTCAATATCAGCCTAGACTTGGCATAGAATTCAAAGCTTCTGTAAAAAAACCCCAAATCCACTATGCAAAACAAGCAAAATTTAATCAAATAAAGGGAATGCTAATCAGAAACTTTGAAAACAAATGTTTTCATTTTTTAGGGGGGAAGCTCAGTTAATTCATTTTACATTTTAAGCACTCCCTTGCAGTGATATGAATTCAGAGCAACACCATTGTTCTTACATAGTTTAAGAAATTAAATGGGCTGGGAGAGAAATTCCAGACTACATTACTTTTTGTTCTGTGGGAAATACAAAAGGGCATGTGATAAAATGGGCTTCAACAGTGTGACAATGGATACTGAACTAGGACCTGGAAAACAGATGTGGATGGAAAAATTATTCCAGTTTTACTAACATAAACGTTCGTGTGTTTTTGTTTGGTGTTTTGTGTGGGTTTTTTTGTTTGCTTGTTTGGTTTTGGTTTTATTTTGGGTTTTTTTTTTAGTTTGCTGTTTCTTTTCTTTCTCTCTTTTCATTTATTAGAAATCTGAAAAAACTGTATGGGTACACTCAGTTTCCTAATTACCTCCTCTGTATTCCCAGCTCCACGTTTCTGTTTAGTCCTTCATGACTCACAGACCACTGATGCCGTGTCTTTTGCAGATGGGCAGCATCACTGTTTTAGTTCCATAAGAGAATTAGTATCTTATTTCTGTATGCTGTACTCTTGGAGAAGTATGTCTAAACTGAAAAAAAAATATCTAATCTGCAGACATTTTTTCTTTTTGAGTCAAAATTCTTTGTCATACTTTTGTCAGCCAATTTATGCCTTTTCATAAAAATGTGAATAGACAAGAAGTTGAGAACAGAATCTCTTGTAAAAACAGATACCAACCTTAAAAATATTCTGTTGACAATTTCTTATAACCAGAGTGTGAAGAGATCGTGGAATGCTGAATATTTGTAAAGCTTCTACTAGACATATGTTTATTTTTTATGTTAGAATTTTAATCACACCTGCCTGACACCTGGCTTTCTGCCTGCCTATGTAAGCTTTCAGGGGTTTCCTTGGGCTTGCCAGCAGAAACTCACTACCTCAGTCTACCTGCAAGGAGAATCTCACTGCTTGATTTTACTGATGCGATCCCCAGACATAACAACCATGAAACTTTGCTGTATTGAGCTGAGGAGGAAGAGACGTGGCTCTTGTCCAAGCTGGTCATGAGGAAAGCAGTTAGAGAATTCTGACTCAGTGGCTCCTTCCAGGCTGTTTGGATTACCCTTTTGACAAGAAATATAATAATAATGATGATAACAACAATAATGACAACAACAACTTAATTTAGTCTTTTTCCCCTAAGAAGAAAAAAAAAACCCAAACCTATATATATTTTTTTCCTGTTGAATGTTGAGAGGTGCAGATCAACAGGTTGGATCCTTTCACAGAGACTGTGGGGTCTGCAAGGGGGTAGAAGATGTGCCATTTTATATTCAATTAACAGCATTAATAAACACATCTGAATCATCACCACCCACTTATTCTAAGTGGTTCTTACAGAGTTCTTATTCTTTGAACAATCTCATCTTAATTGCACCACTTAGATGTAGGCAGATGTAAGGATTTTACCATCCTCTAATGATCATTTTTAGTGAATGAAATTCCCTAACCCACCTCCACCCTCTCACTTGGAATGATTCTGCAGTTCTAGTCTAATTTTATATTTTGATCCATCATAGCTTAGCTTGTACTTACATGTTAGTATCTTCAACATTGTCTTCTTCCTCTTGTTTTTCCCTTGAAAGTCCAGTTCTGTGCTTTTGTTGCAATCTCCTGAGCAGCTTTGCCTCCTTTTTAAATTAATGGCAATTCAGTTCTTTGAATTCTACCCCTCTCTAGGTCTTATTCTCCTGTTGAGTGTCAGTACTTCCTTATCCAACTGCCCCACCCGTGAATGAAGCGTTCCACTATCTGCATTGCTCTCAAATAACTTTAGTCTTCACACAACTCAACCTTGATTATGTCTTTGATGATCTTCAAATTCTAATATCTAAAGCTTTTATAGTCTGCTCGTGATACAGATAATGAATGAACTTAATCATAGTCAAGGACACTCTAGTGGAAGTTATGGGTGTGTAGCTTGTGATGAGAGGTCTCTGAACACCCAGACAATTTCTCCTATTTTTGCAAAGTGGCATCCAGAGCTTCCATGAGCTAACTCCCTCTCGTCTGTTCCCCCCTTAATCCATAAACACAGTCATCCCCTGTGCAATCCCCCTGATTCTATTATGTTGACAGGTCAGTAGAAAGGAGTAGTCAGAAAAGTAATGTAAATGACACAAACATGCAAGTTAAGAGATTGTCTATTTAACATGGCTTTTCCATTTTGTACCAGCTGCTTTTTTTGGTCTTCATTAATCATAATTATTAATATCATAAACTGTATATAAATATATATCTCGAAATAGTAAAAAGAAAAAAATGAATGTCTCCTTCAGTTATTAGTATGGGTCTTATTCATGCTAATACTTGCAATGTCTGAGTTTGAGAACTCCTTTGAAAGTCAGTTTCCTCATTCATAAGGTGGGTGTAATTTTCCTTGACTTTTTGAAGGTTAATTTCTTACTGTTTACACATTACATTAAAGAATTAAACCTTAACACGGATATTGTTAGTGTTATTATTGCATAAAAATAAGTATACATAAAGAATCATATAGTGTCTCCTAAAGTTAAAACAGGTTCATACAAAAAGTATGACTGAAGGTTGCATGTTCTCTTGCACCATGTAGTCATAAGGAGTTAGACCAAGTTAAAATTAGCATAAGTGGCAAAAACTGAACTGGTTGAATTTTATAAGCTGTTCTTTGACACTGTGCTCTATATCCCGAAAAAATTTACAGATTTAGTCAAGGTTTCCAGGCCACAGAATCCAATACAAAGTAAAATTTTGTGAAAAGTTGAACAACCAACATTTTGCTAGCTACAATTTGTGAAATGTGTTGTAAGAGAGATGTGCATTTTTTCTCCTTAACACCTGCTACTTTTCGTCATAGTCATCCCACCCAAAGTTTGTTTTTTTCCCCCATACCTCATGATTTTCATCTTTTAATTTCCTTAGTGCTTTTACTCTAAATATTTGTAGTTGCTCTCATTAGTTCCTGTAGACTGAATAAAGAACTCTATGATGGAATTGCACAAGAGGATTGCTTTTTGTCTATACGAAACTTTTCCTTTGTAGAATATTTTATGGGAGTCTTTACTGGATTCATGTGAAAATGCAGATTCCTGGCAATATTTAGGCATATGTATTATATTTTTCTAAAATCTGCATAAATATGCAGGATTTTTTTTCTCGGCTAATCCTTTAATTCTTACTTGCTTAGCCTCTTTTGGGGGCCAAATGAACTTTTTTTTATTTTTCAGAACACTTAATAGTAAATGGATAGGATGCTTCTTTTAAAGAAAAACTCTGCATTCTATAGCTCTACTTACTTGCAACCCAGGGTTAGATCATACAATTAACTTAAATTATAAAAAGATGATATACATGTCAGGGAATGGCCCTCTCTATACACTATTTGACAAAATTGTATCTATAAATCAATGCATAGGTAGATACTTTTGTCTTAGCCTGCAAAAAAGGGAAAAAGTAACTTGCTAATTTATGAGGACTACAACTGTAAGCTTTTTTTGTGGGGGCTGGATAAGGAGTAGGGTGACTCTTGCCATATATTCACCCTTACAAGAATCCGTATTAGTGTTGCCTTTGGAAACAAAAAGATTCTGCAAAATACTATTCAGCCTGTCTCCCATTAAAGGATTTCTTAGGTCAAAAAACCCCAGAGAATCCTTCAGTTTTTTTCTTGTCACTGTAAATTCCAGTCTCATATCTTATTCTCAGTCTGGACAAATTCTTACTTTATGCTGCAACATATTTGTAATATTTGTACAGCAAGTAACAAGTATCCTTCTAATTCTGAACCTGGATGATTCTTGACAAATGCAGAAACACACTCAGAAATTTCACAGGCAACAGTAGGATTAGTCCAAGCTGCTGAAGGAAGATGAGATTAAATGAGAAAAGTTGTGGGAAGAAATGCAGTGGGAAAGAAGTTCAGTCAAAAAGCATTACTAAATGCAGAAAAGTAGATGAAGGTTGACACTAGAAGTTTCCTGCTGTCATTTTCTCTTCAGAGGATGAAATGGAAGACTCCAGCATGGATCAGACTCAAACTGCAGAGTTACACATACTGGCATTTTATAATGGCTTCTTTACTCTCCACCTTTTTCACCTCCCTCCCTTTAGTTTTAAGGGACTTTTACCAGTCTTTATGATGGTATGAGCCAGGATATTCTACTAAAGGCAAATGTTTCATATTAGAAATCTGAACACCAAGTCATTTTGAAGCCAAAGCTATACTTCTACTACAGGTGTTCTTTCTATGTTTAATGCCCTTTTAAGGTCTCTCTCCTAGTCCCAGCTGCTATACTGAAAACGACTCTCCACAAATATGGGATCACCTTTGTTTGATTGCCCCCACACCTTTGAGCTGCCTGGACTGTAACTGCAAAAGGCATAAGAAGATACATAGATTCATGGGACTGTCAGTCCTGTTTTACTGTGGTCCAAAATGGCTCTTGCAATTAATCTTTGTTATCCATCTATTTAATCTTTTCAACATTCAATGCTAAAATTTATTTATGTTCAATACTTTGCCATCAGTATTGCTACTATTTTTTTCATCATCCTGAGTGAGTTTATTTTCTGAAAGACTGTTTCTTTCTGATATTACTAGAAATGAATGACTTATGAGTATTGGATGCTAGAATGTAACAAGAAATGATGCACACCTGGATGCAAAGGTAATAAATCCACATCATCCATCATCTGGACAGATGAGAAGCAGATGTTAAAATTCCTGGGGGATTTTTTTTTTTTTGGTCAGCTAAGGAATACAATCTGACTGTAATATGTCCATATTATTTTTGGATAGTTCATTTGCTATGTGATGTTGATCTGAATTGATATTTCCAAACAAACCATTCACTTTGTCAATAATTCAGATTCCAGTGAGTTGCCTTGGTATGCCAGACTGCATATGCTAACATTTAATGCCAGAGTGAACTTGCTGTGCTATTCAGCAGGATGAATCACCATCAGGGAGTGTGGCTCCCCAGGTGTATTGTGCCATATGTTTCATGGTGTAGTGAGTAAAGAATACACAGTGTTTGACTTGCATCTTGCAGCGTAACTTCTACCATCTTCCTGGGCCTAGATTCTGGGAACTCCTTTGACAGTAAATGTGTTGCTTCAGCGTAAATAAATGATACCATGCCGGCTGTCACAAATACCAGTGATGTTTCCACGGAAAAATTCAAATCCGCCTAGTTGGGAGAATGTGAGGTATATATTTACAAAACCAAGATAAAAAATTGGGTAAGAGGAGCTATAAGATAATGCATACAAAGGTCAGCATCTAAAAATCTATGGAACTGGGTTGATCAACTGAGACATCCTGGGGTGTAGCACAGCTCCAAAAATGTTCTTAAGCAGTGCTGTTCACCAATAATCTTTGTTTAGCTCTCTTGAAGACAAACACAGTTGATTTCACTTTACTATATCCCAAGTATATCTGAAATTAGTTTATTTCCCTTATGCAGTTTTTCCTTTTGAAGGGGGAAAGAAGACATTTTTTGTCTCTAGTGCTTAAATATTTATGTTGCCATGTAGGCATGCTGGTATCACAGTCATCTCTACCTCCATTGAAAGTAATTAATTTTCTAAAAATTCCTTTTCATAACAAATTGCTAGTTCCTGCAACAAATAGAAGGTGATAATTATTTATATCTGATAAACCACCATGAATTGGTATCTTTGAGATGAAATATTATGACAGACTGGTGTAGTACAATGGTTTATCCCTTCTCTTGATCAAAAATTGGTTAAGAATTGGAACAGTTGGAGAGCAGCCCATCTCTAGCCACCATCTGCTTGTTGTAAAATAGCTGAATGTTGGATTTTTCAACATTTTTTTATTACTATTATTACTTAAATTTAAAAAAATTAGACAGAATTAAAGATATAGCACAAATCAATAAAATGGAGATAGCTCATCTGAATTATGCCTTCTTTAAAATTATGCAGATGCCCCTTCTAAAATATTTTTTGCCTTCTACTATGTTCTGCCATTTGCTGTATTTCAAGCAGGTATCCAGCAGTGACAGGCACCCATTTCTTCTGTTAGGGGATACTTTTATATCTCTTCCTTTTAATTTGATTTGTAATGCAATATTGGACTGACTATACCTTATAAACCTTCAGCTACGAGTCCCAAATAGAGTTATGCTGCTTTATGTCTGAAATTATAAATGTCTCCCTGCTTTCAAAAAAGGTGGTATAAGCTGTAGACAGGCTCTGCTTTGCTCACTTCTCAGTTCTGTCTGGGTAGGCTGCTGATTCCTTTTGGAAATTATTTGCCCTCTATACTATTTTCTTTCACCTTTGCCTTCAGTGGCAAAGAAACTGTCCCTTACTCTGTTTGCAAGTAACCTCTAGAAATAAGATGCTCAGCTTGATTCCTTCTGGTGCTTTTTTGAGAATAATGACATGACATGGAGTATAATTCTTACTGTATGTCACATTCTGTAGAACTTGCTGTTATACTGCGTATTTGGCATCAACTACAAAAATACATAAATAAAAACCAACTGTCCTATGATTCAGTTCAGGCTGCATTGACTGGGACAACTGATTCTCATGATTCATATCTTCCTAGTTCATCTATTATTTAAATGTTAGTGTAAACATACTGAAATTCTTTCATACTTTTCAGTTCCCCACAAGAAGGATCCTAACAAACACTGCTGGAGGAGTGTCCTGATTGATGGTCCTTCCCCCAGAGATAATAGAATTACAGTCACACTCATTCCAGTAAAAGAGCCAGATGAAGTATGTTTGAAATTATCACTGCATTTCACCTTCCAGTATTTTCTCATATGAAGATGATTTCTGAAAAAAGCTTGTTTTCTCTGAGGACCAGATGCTTTCAGAGTGATGGCCATATTCAAATAAATAAACAAGTGTCTTCGTGAAGGATATTCATCTTTCATGCAAAGAAACCTAAAAGCGAGGGTTCTTGTAAGTGTCACTTACGTCCTGAGGATGGCTTACTTATTAGGGAGCACAATGTTTTTGCCAGGTTTAAATGCCAGCATTACTTTTTTTTTAAAGAATAAACCTTCAGAACATGGCACACCCTACCTGCCTAAGAAGTCATACTTGTTTACTCAGTGCCTAACTGCAATCCTAGGCAATATTTACTTTAGATAAATTTAATGCTCTGAAGCTGTAAATGCAACCTCAGTTAATATTATGTTCTTTCCTAAAATTGCAGTGTTGACAGAAAAACATTGTGCTGTACAAGCCATTAGCAGATCCTGCCTATGGGGTGGGATACAAATAATAGAGGTAGGCAAATTATCTCTTGATTCTTTGCAGTTGGGAGACACTGCTGGTATTTAGATCTATCTACCCAAGTATAAGCCTGCACTGGAAGTTTTCCAAGTTCCACATATCTAAAATCCAAGTGCTTGTTTAGTACACTGATGCAATTAGACGCCCAAAGCTAATCAAGATTTTTGCAGTGCTTTAAAAGTAAAGAGTTTTAAAATAATCCTGCAAAAGCTGCCTGCACTGGTTTACTAAGCTGCTTTTCTGAACAAGTTTATATAGCTACACTGTATCTTTTGTTTGATCTCTGAAGAATGGTGTTTTCTCCTAGGAGTTTCTGTGGCTGGATATCACCTACAGCCATCATTTCAACCATTTTACTTCTATTACCTATTATTCATTTTACATCTAATATCTTTGCAAAATTGTCTGATCTGTTCCCATTAGTATCCTTATTGTACCTTAACTGCCCTGCTTCCTTTTCATCCTTATTGTTTTCCATAAAAGCAGTGGTTGATCTGCTTCACTCTTTTAATGATTTTGGTTATTTCCATCATCTCTTCCTCTTGCTTGATATACAAAGCCTCTATGGGAAAAGGCACGTGTGCATTGCTAGCTGTTCCTTATCTGTAGTCTAGCACTCAGGTAGTGACATGTTTCCTGCTTTACTGGCTGGCATGACCAAAGCTTCCTTGGTCAAGTACCTGCAATTTGTGGTTACTTTTACTGTTTTCCATTTTCTCTTCTCGTTATCAACACAGATCGGATGAAATTGGGCCATGTAACAGATTATTATGCAGAGTTTTATCCAGTGAGAGCCACCCTCTTAGCCCCAATCACATTCACCTTCTGTGGTACTACAATTGCTTGAAAAAACCCATTTCTGACCTTTCAAATCTTGTGTGGGAGTGGATGTATAGATATAGAGAAGACCTCTGAACAGTACTAGTGCAGCTGCAGAAGGGGAGAAGAGGAAAGAGGAACATTGAATATGCTCCATATTCTTTGCAGATCTGCTTTATGCAGGTTTCTTGGTCAAATTAAGGCTGTAGCTTCCATCTTTCTTTCTTGCTTGCTTTCTTCCTTCCTTTCTTTCTTTCTTTCTCTTTCTTTCTTTCTTTTTCTTTTCTTTCTTTTCTTTTTTGTTCTTCCTGCATTCTGTTTTCCATTACTATCTTCATTTTAACCTTCTCCCTCAGTTTTTTAGTGCTTATGCTGACTCTTCAGCAGTCTTACATGGCTGTTCCTTTGGGTTTTATTTGAGCAGATCCTCATTTCCATTCCTTCCATTCTTAACTGTGAGAATGGATTTATCAGGGTTTTTCCCATTCTCCCATCACTATTGCCCCATGTAACACGTACTCCTCAGCCATGTTTTATAATGTTGTGCTTTCTTCTTGTCATGCTTTCTCGATTCCTTTAATTCATCTACATGTATGACATCTATCTTTTTTCAGTCTTTTCTGACCTCTCTAAACTTGTCTAGGTACAGATTTTTCCTTACCTTTTCAGTTGATCATCAAGAGACTACTGGAAAAATGCATTTTTAGATTCTGTCTCTGTCCACTGTCTTTTCTAATTTTGAATGTCCTCAGCAATTCTCCATTTTTCACCTGATCATATTCAGGTTTTGAAACTCTCCTGAGGCTTCATAACTTTGCCATTCCTCTATGTCTGTATTTGCCCTTTTACATTATCTCCTCCCTTTTTATAGTGCTGCGCAGGTTCACACTTTCTAACATATTGGTCTGCACATCTTGCCAGCTTCTATCACAGTTATGATTCTTATATGACCCTCGCACATGATTTGAAATGACTGGACTGGGCATCAATTTCCAATCAATGGTACCAATTAACTTTCATCATTTGTCATCATTTCCATTTTTTATCTCCTCTGAAACTATACTAGACACTCTTTAGAGCAGGAGATTGATGGACCTATTTGACCACCTAATAGAAAAAGGCCTTGGTATTCTGTGAAGATTTGCCTTGAAGTAGCAGAGTATCAGTACAAATAAATAAGAGTTTTCATTATCTCACTGGCGCTAATTGCTCTGAATTGAACCAGACAGGCTCAGTTTTGTTTTTCGACTTGCCTTTCTTTTACTGACAGGAAAAATAAACAGGAAAAATATATCTCCACAGCCTCAGAAAAAAAAAAAAAAAAACCCTGATGATTTTCTATTTTGTTAGCTGGTACTTGTTCTCTTATCTCAGTAGATGAAATAATGTGCTATACATTACATTAAAGGGCCTTATCTGAATTTATGTACTCAGAGCCTTATTACTTATAACAGTCAGAGACAAATTGGCATTTAAATAATGGCTTATTCATTAATATATGCACTGAAGTACATAGTCATGTTATGGAAGAGCTCAAACAATTATCATGCTCAATAATATCTCATAATGAGCTGCTACTCAATATGATATTGACCTTTCTGTACTCTCTGAAAATTGTTAAGGATGAGAGAGTTGTAAGATCCCATAAAGCCTTTCTTCCCCATGAATATAATTTCAAAAGATGTGACTAAGTGGTGTATCCTCATCCATTCAAAGGAAAATAGTGATGGTTACTGTTGGTAGTCACAGGCCAATCAGACCCATAAGACCACTGCTGAAGGTAATTTAAGTATTAAATGCAATGAATAGCAGAACAGATTTATGAGTATAACATCATTTGTAAATATAATTTCATTTTAATCTGAAATGAAAGAAAGGAATACTTCATTTTAATTTATATTTATTATTAAATTAATTGTGGTAATTGCCTTCCCCTTATTTGTTTCCAGTCTTTGCAGACCGGATATTTCCATGGCTCCTGAGAGCTTTGCAGACCTGCAATGTTAATCCACAAGTTAGATCAGTCTGTGAGAGATCCATGGTTCCTGCTGATTGCAGGTACCAGGCAGTGTCTATGGGAGACTTCTGCTCCTTCTTCCCCTACTGTTGTGTCACAAAGCCTTCATTGCTCCGAGGGATAACTTCCTTCAGTGGTCTCAGCTTGAAACCTCTGACTGCCTATGAAGATACACATCAGTGCGCTGGGTTCAAAATGTGAAAAATTAATTCCATGCCTTTTTATTCCTACAGTCAGTGCCAATACACCTATACAAGCACATACTTGTCCACCACCACAGTGTAGTATCAGCAACTTTGACACAACATTCATTTCTCTAGAAGGATCTGTGGATAAACATAAGGTACGTCAGACCACAGTTTTGGATCCGACGCATTGGTTCTCCTGGTGGATGAACTTGGCCACATTGAAGTTGTGGATTACAAATGGAAAGAATGAGAAGATGTCTTGATCACCCAGGCCTGGAAGGACTTCAAATTCACATACTGTTTTAAATTGAAACAGGAGGTTTCCGTCTTCTTCCAGAAGCTGCCTACTTGAGATATATTGTTAGACATATGTCTAGTTCTTGTAGGGGTGGTGGATGTGCAATTCTCACCAATTCTTTCCTTCTGTATCTCTAATATAAGGAAATAATGATCCTTTTGGCCTTGGGAATGCTGAAACATGCTGAAAATTTTGTTTCATAACTTTCACTGAGCACTGCAAATTGCCACTCCTGCCAAAGTTTTCATATTGCATTTTCAATTTGTGGCATGGGCCTCAGGTACCTTCATCTGACAGCAGTGCTGCATATCCAGTGGTGTTGTTCTGTGAATCTGGTCTCTCTGTCTTAACATTATTAGAGATGTAAAACTCTCCTTCAAGATGATTACACTTCACTAGGGAGTATTTCTTGCAGTAACCAAGTATTAATATACATATCAAAACGCAATCAAAACCACAATCACACACATTCAAAAACACCATGTCAGAGAGAAACAGAGGGGGATTTCAAAGGATTTTTAGAATAAGAGAAACTCAGGGAGAGCAATATGCACCACCCTGTTGTGAGCCAGAGGTTAGCACACAGAGGATCAGGGCTGGAGCATGCACCTCTGGCTCCTGCTGAAGGATGAATTCTTTGGCTAGTGGAGTTTTCATATGTGAATACTCAAAGTGGAAATATCATCTAAGACACCTTAAATAAGAGTAGTTACAAGTAAATGCACTTTTCTACAGCTTAAAAAAGGACTATTTGTACTCAGAAAAAACCAAGAGAAAGCATGACAATTTCTTTACAAAGTGCAAAAATGTTAGCATTTTAGAGGCAACGTATTTTTGATGTACATTGCTATACCCCTATTAAAACTCATACAGCTAATAAGAAATATATTTGTTGCAGTGTTCTCATTGTTTTTAGTACTCTTACACAAATGCATTTAAAACAAACAAATCTCTCAGTGTCCAGCAAAATTTAATTAAAAATACAGAGCAAATTTTACAATTTAGGAATATACCTGCTTCCATCTCTGTGTATAAACATGCTACGTACACTGAAATGCACCTCACCACCCACAACAAGTCTCCAACTCTTTTCGCTCTTGCAATATAAAAAATCCAGTTTGATTTTCTCCAAGTTATGTTACTAAAAAAATAGGGCAGTGAATGCCAATTTTCATCTCTCGGCAAATGTTTATAGCCAAGATGTAAACCCCTGAAAACAGGGGTTTATAATTTAAATGCTGACACAACCTTAACTAGAGCAATGGGAACAGTGTTGCCATAATAACTGCCATTCTCTGGAAAGTATTTATGGCAAGGCTTCAACCTTTCTTAAGGCAGAAATTCAGGCCTTTGGCTGCCACAGCCTGTGGGTAATGGCAGTGAGATCCAGATTCCTGGGGATGGAGCCATCAGTACTCAGAAACCAAAGCCCTTTTAACATGTCTGCTAAACCTGTTCGTGACCTAGGCATGTGCTGGATCCTACAGCCCTGAAGACAATGGAAGTTTTTTCCAGTGGTTTGAACAAGAGCAGGTCTGAGTCCCCTGTGCCCATCAATATCACATTCTTTTCTTCCTATCAGGACCTTCCAATAAAACCTGTTTATATATCTGTCTTTCCTAATTGAAACCAGAATATATCTCTTTGCCGCCCACTTAAACAATGTTGGAATTAATATCTTTTTACACCATAAAAATGACAATGTTACAATTCTGTAAATATACTGAAGGAAAGACTGAATATGAGATTAAATTGTGATCTCTATTTATAAAGACATAGTGGTTTCATAAATTTCTCTTGTGCTTCCTTGCTCTTTTCTCTACCCCTCCTTGCCCTTTTCTCCACTCCCTGTTCTTTTACTTCTTTCTACATGCCAAACAAAAATAATAACAAACCCTGATATTTTAAACATGTGAAATAAGGATGATGGAAATGTCTTATATATAAAAGTATAGCAAAATTATAATGTGTTAAAAAGGAATATAATTACATGTAAGTTTACAGTCTCATTCAGTTAGAATTCAAACTTCTTTTTCTCAATGGGACTCAGATATGTCTCAAATCCAAACTAAATATAATATGAAGAAATACCTGATGAATGTTTATCATATGCTCTCCTGTTGGTGAAGCTTACTTTTTCCCAAACACTCTGGCTTTAAATGTCCAACATGAGGATGGCTCCATGCCACTGATGTGGCTAAAACCAGAGTTAAAATTAGTGGCACCAGATGCCAAAAGATTTTCTGAGCTCAGAGGTACATTTTTGTTGTCTCCAAGGCCAGAGCTGAACTGTTTTTTTTCCTGTATTATCAAATCTTGCTTTATTTATAGCCAGTATCAATGAGAGCAGCTTTCAGTTTGTTTTCATTTAGTATGGAGAGATTAGATCTTTGTATTTCAGCTTTAGGACCTGTGGCATCAGAAACTCAGTGCTGTCACCTGTTTCCAGTTTGAGCCACTGTGAGGAGAACAGGAAAATTGAGAACAAGGAAGTTCAGGTTTTTGGGACACAATGCTGCAAGGAAATACCCCCTTGCCACTTCTATTTGTCAAGCTTTCCCATGTGAATACGACTGATGTTTTTTGTGGCCTAGGTAATATTGGAAGAGGTAATGGAGAAAAACATGACAATTTAGTTTCAAATTGCAAAATGGGACAAAGTGTATTTCAGATAATACAGCAAATATTGTATGAGAGGAACAGTTTCTTCCTGTAAAATATTCTCAGGCTTTGTAAGCCTCATGGGACTTTATATACAAAACTCTGAATATTTGCACACATTTCAGAGTACGACTGCAGCTCCAAGTTGAATTCAGATTATAAATGTCATTTGTAAATAGCACTTTCTTGCTTATAGCACCATCAGAGGGTAAGGCAAACAAGATTAATTTACCTGTAGGTAAAGATCTACCAGTTTGGTGGATTAAAAAACCCTATTCTCTTTAGGAATGGCTCTTGAAAATTTCATGCCAGCTTGAAATTCACTCTTAAGCAGACATTTCTGTCTTTTTATGGAGTCTACAATTTTAGACATTATTTTTAGTTATCTCAGAAATAGATTTGAGCACTTACTTTGGGATATTTTATTTTCCCAAAGTTGCAAATACCAAAGCTATCATATGAGTTTGCTGCTTCTTTGTAAGCGAAGTTCATAGAGGCATTCTGGAGGTGAAATTTACAACTCAAATAATATCTAAAATATGTAGAAGTGACTACTTTTAATGTCTTCCAGAAGATAGATATCTGCCAGCAGCTAGGAAATGCTGAGTATGTTTGGTACCCTGTGTTTCCCTAGGCTTTGATACTTCTTTGCAGCTGTGAGTGAGGTACCTTTGCGTACTCACTAGCTGAGTTCAGGATTCAAGATATTGTTCTAAATATTGAACACCATTTGATGATTTTTTGTCATAAGACAGTCTTATTCATCATCTATTGACCAATCTTATGCCATGCCAATCTTACACCAATCCATTTAAACAAAGTCCTTGTGCAAGAACTGCGGCCGGAAAGAAAAATTAAGCAGGAGAGGCCAACAGTGAGACAATGAGATGTGTCTATTGTGGAGGCAGGAAAGTTCCTGTGTTTCAGTTTTCCTTCCAATGTTGCTAACGGATTTTATCCTGACTGTTACATGGAAAATATATATTCTAAGCAGGCCCTCAAGTAAGAACTATTTTAGCTTCCCCTCCTCTCCAGCAGAGTGTTTTGCCTATTAGATTACAGAAATAGTCTCCCCTTTGCAATTTTCTTTGCTGGCCAAACAAATTCCACATTCCTGGCTCTATAGAAATGGCACAGCTTCAATGAAAGCCATGCAGCAAGGGCACTCTCAGAAGAGGTAGGAGCTGTGGATTTGCATCCCCTCAGGCTGATGCTATAGTTTTTCAGTTTCCAGGGCACGTCTTGTAAGCAGAATACTATGATATCAGCAGGGTGTGGCAGTACTCTGTTTGGCAAGCGTTTGAATGGATTTGAATGCCCTGCTGTATTGCATTCAGACTGCCCTTCACAAACAAAACAGGTTCAGGAGTTTACTGGCCCCTGTCCTCATGGGTGTTAACAACAGGTGCCTTGTTTGGGTTTTCCAGATGATTCACAGAGGAGGTAGATGTCAAACTGCTCAACTCACCTACGCTGGAGACAATTCTGTTTTCATTCCAGAACAGAATTTAGGTTACTGAAGTTCCCTTGCAATACATATTTCTTTACTTCTCTCAGATATCTAAGTGATTACTTGAAAGACAGTTGTGATAGTTTGTGGCTTGCTGTTGTGAAAAAAGGCAAGTAAATTCCAACTAAGTAGTACTTTAGCAATCTGATGTCTTTTGAGCTCTCTGTTTTCACTAAAAAGAGCTTGCATGATGTTAGGAAAATGTTAGAGGTGGATTTCATATATGCTACATCTCATGGATCCAGAGTTACTCTGCAGCTTATTCAACAAGACCACCACCATTTCCTCAGGGTCCTTTTCTTTTTGCACATAACAAGGAGAAAGAATAATATACTTCCCCCTTTTCCCCATTTGTTTAATAGCTGTAATTTAAACTATTGAAATCTTGATTAAGAAGTTCAGATGGTGGAATTAAAAGAAGCCAAGGGGTAGAGTCAAGTACTTCAAACACCTGAAAAAACCCTCTTATTTTTATAAAAAGGATTAAAACTTTTAATTAATTGATGCTTTACCCCAAGGATAATCTATGAGATTTTATCAGGATTCATTATGTTTTAATTTCATCTTTGAACTTTGATAATCTGTGAGAGTTCCCTGTTTTTTTTAACACAGAAGTTAGAATAAACAGTCAAGTGTGAAGCTTACTAGTATTTGCTATGAAACTTGTACACAGAAAGAAAAATAAGCATTTTCCTCTTGGTCACATCTGGACCCTGCTGCATGAGCTATGTTAGATCCTGATCCTTTAAAATCAAATCTGCAATCCATTCTTGTGTTTTTACAAAGAAATTGTGCATAGGATGTCTGTATTTTAAAGTCAGCTTATATCCAAACCGTGGGGAGGGAGAAAACTGCTTGAACTTGGCCTGTGGAAGATGTGATCATGGCTGAGATCTTCTGTCATGAAACATTCTCTGCAGAAATCATTCTTTCCATCCTAAGCTGGGTCTATGTGGGAGAGAGGTGTCTTCTGCTACTTACTGAGGTCTGAAAAAGAAGACAGTGTCACACTGCATCTCCCTCACTGTCACTGACGTCCTGCACACTGCAGAGCACACACTGCTTTTCTTACTCACCCTTGCCATTTTTTCTCTTTCTTTGTTAAAGAGTTTATCCAGTTTCCCTGTTCATCCAGGAGTCGTTGCTGAAGAAACCTGGAGCTAAGTGGAAATAAGGTTGCTGTGGGTGGACTGAAGACAGTTTCTTTTAGGAAACATCACCAGAGTCTGTTCTATTATTCTGTTTAAAGCTGCAGTCTGTACACTGTGCTGTAATTGTATATCTGTGTTATGTGTTTCCCCACAAGATCTGTATCTTAACAAGGACTGCTGCTTTTACTTAGCCAAAGATTGTCAGGACTCAAAAGCTCCAGACTTTTGCCCCACTGCTAGCAAAGTATAAAAAAACCCCATATTCCTGTTGCTCAGGCCTGTAGAAGAGAAAATTAGCATATGACAATAAGTTAGCTGCGAAACTAGGAAGACTGTATTTTATCCAAGACGACTTCTCCAGAACCTTTTATCCTTGGCTCTGACTCAGCAGGATCAGTGCTACCTCTTCCCTAGGTATGCACATAGTACACTCTTTTGGAACGCACCCTTTTATAGCTCAGCTTACTGAAGCTGTACATCAGACTCTGGCAAATGTCTGACCCCCTTCACACTTCCCGTTGCCCACCTTTCTATCAAAATAACTCTCTACATTCAGACAAGCTAGTAAATCCACTTATTTTTCATATCCTTAGTCCTTAGAGTGCCCAAATAAAACAGCCTCTCTGAGAAAAGTTCACTAAACGTGGAGGGTATGGGGCAGATATATTATTCGCCCTCTTTCAATGCTATCTGTTCTTTTACTTTGGCCATTCCACCCTGAGCTGTTCATGATCCATAACAAACCCTATCTCAATGTGTGGGCCTCGGTGGTTTATTTGATTTGGAGCAGTCTCGGCTGAATGCTGGAAAGAAATTAAAATATGAATGTAGGTAAAATAACACTGCATTTTTGTCTGTTGTTAGAAAATCTCTCAGGTCACTAAAATATTGTGAACACCAACTCCAGAATTTATTTTTTGCTTGAAATTCTTTAAAATGAAAAAGTCCTCATATCAGCAAAAGAATATTTAAATATAGTTAATGTTTTGACAGAAATCAACAAAAGCATGGAAATGCCCAATTAAGGCAGAAA
Organism: Atrichornis clamosus; assembly: GCA_013400975.1. NCBI lineage: Eukaryota > Metazoa > Chordata > Aves > Passeriformes > Menuridae > Atrichornis > Atrichornis clamosus. The sequence continues at coordinate 24,883 of WBMZ01012792.1, forward strand.
TGCACCATATGGACTTGGATGTGATAAGTAGTAAGCAAGCTGTTACAGTGACACCCTGCTGTGGTTAGGTGTGGAACACATATGTCCCTCTTAGGGTTTATCTACAGATGTTCTTATTTTGTAGCTCTGTTTGTTCTACCAGATATGAAAGGATTGAAATAGGGAGGGTGGTTGAGATTTTTTTCTTCCTTGGTGCCTTTAAATTTCATATTCAAATTTATAAATATTATTGAACATACTCATATGAAATCACACTGTGCTAGGGTCTGTTCCCTGCTTGCATTCTTGTTCACAGAGATGTATTCACAATTTAATTATTTGCTAGTTCTGGAATTTCTGCTAATTCATGTTTGAAGCAGGAAAGACAAACACACTTCACTCTCAATCCATAAGTTTTCTCACTTTTACCCTTCTGATTCTTTTCCCCATCCTACCACGGTGGAGTAAGTGAGTGGCTGTGTGGGGCTGTGTTGCCAGCTGCTTAAACCCTGACAGTCCTTTTTGGCATCCAGTGTGGAGATTTTAATTGGCTGTCTCCTGTACTTGCCATGGGGCTTCCTTGTCTCACGGTGTGTTAGAGACTATTGTTCATTACTGGCTGCTCTTTTCTTTCTCTGCTCTTTTCTTTCTCTGCTCTTTTCTTTCACTGCTGTTTGCTTTCACTGCTTGCTGTAGCGCAGTGCAGCCAATCACCCCTCTCTGCTGTGCCTGGGATAACACCTGGTGATGCACCTGGGCTGGCAGGTGGCTGCAGAATTTGTGCTTCTGTACAGGACAGGCTGGAACTGCAGCAGGAACTCGAGTCATGTGGGTCAAGAGGATTGTGACCTGTGGATGAGTCCATGCAGGAGCAGGACACCCTGAAGCACCTGTGGCCATGGGTAAGCCCATGTCAGAGCAGGTGCATCTCGGAGTGTCGTGGCTGTGGTTATGTCTGTGCCATACCAGCCGTACCTCTGAAGGGACTATGGCCCAGGGATCAGTCCACACTGGAGAAGGTACACCTTGAAGCACGTGTGGCTCTGGCTAAGTCCATGGGGGAGCAGGTCCATCTTGAAGCATCATTGGTTGTTCATGGGGTGTTGAGATCCAATTATTAAAATTACTAGAGAGATGCCTTTGCACAAATTAAGGTGTAAACAAGACCACATGCCAAAGTCAATAGTATGGATTTTTATTTAAGAGTAAATGTGAGGTAGAAAGAGATAGGGAAAAGAGGAGGAGGAGAGAAAGAGTGACAGATAAACAGATTAAGTAGGAAAAATATCACCATTCTGTAGACTCCAACAACAGCCTGTTGATCCTCATCTTCTCAGTGGTTGCAGTCATGCGAAGGTGTTGATTGCAGACTGTATCCATCAAATGGTGGGGGGAAGAATCTGCAAAATATCAGGTCCATGGGGTTTATATTATGCTAAACGTCAGATGAAAATGTCCAGGTACCTCCCCCGGGGTGGCGAGTTTCACACTGGATGACACAATTCTGTGGATCACAGAACACTCTGGGAGTCTGGACACCCTCCAAGACGTTGCAGTCGTCTCAGTATTTTGAGGGGAATTTTCACAGCAGAGTCCTTAGGGAGGACATTTGCATGAGAGGGACTTATCCCACCTCACGGGATTTTATTTTAAGCGCTTCTTGTCAGCCTCTTCTCCCTTATCTGGAAACCCAGTTTGTAGCCTCAGGTGTGCACGCCTTTCTGCACATGGGACCACTCTGTGCATCCCTAGCAAAGCACCCAGCCGATTGTCTGAACCATGAACACCAATAGTCCAGTCTCTTACAGCAGCTGGGCGGGTACTGCAAGTGGTTGAATGTTTGAGTCATTGATCAGTAGCAGTCCAGACTCTCACATGAGGGGCATGCTGGAGCACCTCAAAGTGTGTGGTCATGGATAGCCCATAACAGAACAGGACATCCTAATTGCAGCCATGGTAAGGCCAACCTGGAACAGGTTTACACCTGAAGGGACTGCAGCCATTGGTAAGGTTTATATCCAGCTGGAGCTCTGAAGGCTTTGTGGCCCATGGAGAAGGCCATGATGGAACAGGTGTGTCCCAAAGTGACTGGCTGTGACTAAGCCTATGCTGCAGCAGTTATACCCCTGAAGAGACTGGGACTCACAGAGAGGGCTTTACTAGAAGCAGGTACAGTCCTAAGGGACTGCAGTCTGTGGATGAGTCTAAACCAGGGCAGGAGCAAGGGGAAGAGTTCATTGCAATGATAAACACTATGGTCTGGTCCAAAGGGACCAGGGATTGAGCTTGTAATGGAAATACAATGGGAATTACTGTACCAGGACTCACACAAACCAATGAAAGAGAAGCCTTACAAGCAGTGCAAGTGTAGCAGTGACTTAATCTGAGCTGGATTTGGTGCCAAATATTTCCACACAACAGACCACATCCACTGTTCTGACTGACCACCATAACATATGGAACCCAAAGACAAGGAGCAAATGAACTCAGTGGATATTTTATGGGCATTTTATGGGTAGTCCATAGACTAAAGGAGTGATATTTAGTATTACATCAAGGTGTGGGAAGGGGTGTGGTTTTAAACTTGGTTATACTGGATAGTGTGGGACCTGAACATGATGTAAATTTTATGGAAGAAGGGTTGAAGAATGTGCTGGTTTTGGCTGGGATAGTTTTCTTCACAGTAGCTAGTATGAACTGTGTTTTGGATTTGTGCTCGAAACTCTGTTGATAGCACAAGGTTGTTTTCCTTATTGCTGAGCAGAGCTTATGCAGAGTCAAGGCCTTCTCTGCTTCTCGCCCCACCCTGCCAGTGCAGAGACTGGGAGTGCGTGGGAAGCTGGGAGAGGACATTGCCAGGACAACTGACCCCAACTGACCGAGGGATATTCTACACTATTATGGTGTCATGCTTAGTATATAAAGCTGGAGTAAGAAGGATGAACGAGGGGGAGGTTTTGAGGGATGGCATTTGTCTTCCCATGTCACTGTTATAAGGGATGGAGACCTGCTTTTCTTGGGACAGACAAACACTTGCCTGCCCATGGGAAGTAATGAATGAATTCCTTGTTCTGCTTTGCTGGCATGTGTGATTTTTGCTTTACCTATTAAACTATTATCTCAAGACATGAGTTTTCTCATTTTTACTCTTCTGATTCTCTCCTACATCCCTGTGTGGAGAGAGTGAGTGAGCGACTGTGTGGGACTGAGTTACCCACTAGGTTTAAACCACTGCACACACTTATAGAGGATAGAGGATTAAATAAGTAAAATAAAAAGTCACGACCTGCAGGGTTTGCCGGATTCTGTGGGAATGTAATTCTGATGTTAGAGCTACTATCTTAGTTTCAAGCAGTGAAGGAAATAAAGGGCTCTGTCAGAATGCATTAACTCAACTACTGCCATAGGGCCACCATATGCCCCTTTGTAACACCGTAAGAAATCAGAACTAGGCTGACAAGTATTTCCTTGGCTCATCTTTGTATCTCTTGCTACTCTATTTTCTCCCTTTTTATGGATAAGGCCACAAGTCTAAGACAAGCCTGAGAAACAAATAATAAACTGGTTTGCATCTACTCAGTTTCTTACTCAGCCTAGCGTCTTTTATTCACAGGAAAGGAAAACAACTAGCAGCATGACATGGCAAAGTCTTCTAGGATTATACAGGTATAGCTGCTGGTGACAAAGAGACCTTTCTAATTTCTGTCAAATTTTAACATAGAAGGTGATCAGACAGAGTGGAGGATGTGTAAGCACAGGCAAGTCAGGATGTCAATGCAAATTATGATTAATGTGTGAAAGAAACAATTTTAGGTTTCTTATGAAGCTGTCTGGTTTTGTGCTTAGAAAGGGATTTGAATAAAAAGAATTTTTTTATGGTTAAATGATGGGAAGAACATATGAATGTATAATTTTGGCCCTCATAAGGAAAATATCAAGTCTCCCAATAATTTCTGTAGTATTAGGATTTCACTCCAACTTCCTGTCCCTGTGCTGCTACTAACTGTGTATATTATCTGGGCCAAATCTAATGACCTATACATAGGTCCTTCCTATAATCGCTAAAATGGGAACTGGTACTGTTCTTTCCCTACTTGTTCAAAGAGAATGGAGATCCTTGCACAAGAGGTGTTATGTGTATGCCCAGGTGATGATTTTCGTGATGGCTCTGTAGCTTTCTAGTGCTAAGTAACTTTTTCTTTGCTTCCATTTGACTTTGCCAGTTTGGTGTTTTCATTACATAAACATGCACAACAAAACGGCAATTGTTATTGGCAATGGTCACATTGTTATTATGAAACAACACCTTCTCTCAGCAGAGAAAGGCTTTCAGTGATATCTCATATTATTTAAGCTGCTGTAAACTGGACTTCAGGCAAATTGTAGGGGTGAGAAGAGGAAGGTGGGGGGTGAGTTCTCACTGGAATTTCAGGAACACTGATGACTGACAATCCAAAAGTAGAGGCATATTCTCACTCCACCCTCCATCAGATTCCACCTCTTGCCCTTCACTAGAGAAGTGGTCTTTTGACAGACAAAGAGTTTAGCTCCATTTTCCATTTAAGTAGTCTCCCAGAGTGGTGGTCTAATCTATACTGGACATCCATTGACTCCTTAGGATCCCTCCTGAGGCAGAGAGGATTTTCAGCTTTGTTTTGATCAGCTAATCTGCTGCTTTATCCTGCACTACTATTCTTTTTCCACAAGTTATCAGTTACTTTCTAAGCCTCTTCCTCCTGTGAGGTCCTAGTTCTTTTCAGTGCTTAAGGTTTACCCTCCCCCCAGTCCAGGATCAAATAGGTTGACAACTTTCACAACCACTAGATCCATCTAAAAGATATTTATTAAAAAAAAAACCCAATAAAAACCCCTTTAAATTTGAACTAGAAATTATTGTGGGGACATGGGGAAGCAGGGAGAAACCCTTGGTGGTTTAAAACTAATTTCTTGAACGCTAGAAACATAAAGGAAAAGCTTAAGTACAAGAGAATTTTCTATATGCTGCATATTGCAATCACAGGAGGACAATAACTCAGGCCCTCTCAATCAATTCCAATCTTTTATAGTCAGCCATTGTAAAGCGTTTTGCACCCTGATTACACAGCAGCTGCTGAGACCTGAACTTTCTGAAGCTCAGAACAGCTGATCCTAATGAATAAGTAACCAGTCTGCTAAGACTCATGGCACCTGACCTACTTCTCAAAACTTTTCCCAAAGGTGTCACATACCAGCATATAATTTCCCCAACAATCAAACCATGCAGTCCTTTTGATACTGTTCCATATGCCAAAACTCCCTTTCAAGAACCTCCTTTCCCAAAGATCGTTTAAATGTTGAGTCATACATCATATAATAATTTTTGGCCATAATTGCTCCCAGTTGTGAAGCTCTCATATATACTGAAAAATCAAGGAATTTGTGAAAAACTAAAGATCAATATGCAGCTTTGCTTGCTTTTAGGATCCCTCTGACTACTCTTCTAAAGTGCTTGGAGGTGTATTTTTTCCATCTTCCCTCTTCCAGCTTGGACTAGAATCTTTAACCTACAGTGATAGAAACAACTGCCTTTTGCCTAACTTCCTGAAGGTTGATATATCTTTTTGACTTTGCCACAGATTTCCTGGCTGATCCTAGGGAATTCACTTAGGACTCAACTAAATAAGGGGATGTGGAGACTTAAATTCCAGTGCTGCAATGTCTAAATTTTAGGCTCCTGGCCCTCAGATTAAGCTTTAAAACCTGGAGCTGGAAATATAACTACACACTACACAAAAAAAAATAGATGCGTGAGTAAAAATATTAAAGAAGTCTTGACAGTAAAAAGGTGAGGGATCAACCTGAAGTGAACAGGAGATTATCCCTAGAGGTAGGCATTTGTTAATGCTGACCATAAGATTGCCTGTTGAATGTCAGCCTTTTTCTTTGCTTCTGCAGGCATTTTGATTGCATAATTCTCTTACAAAAGTAGATGCCTATAATTACTCTTTGAAAAATACACTCTTACTTTAAAGGCTTCCATGCCTCTGGTGCTTGTCCTTATGCAAAAATAGGCTGGTGTGTTCATGTGAGAAGTGGGAATTTTAATTCACTCTTCAGCTTAGTGAAGCTAAAACTGCTCCCATAAAGGATCCATAGTTGACCTCTAAGACAGTTACCCAATATATGTGATTTGTTGTACCCTAGTTAGTGCTATCCCTTGACTGGTGGTGAAAGTAATAGTCATAGTCTTGAAAGGAGAGTCTGGAAACAATAACTACCCTTTTGCAGGTGAATGTACAGCATCATTCTCTCACTTGCACTTGGTTGGTTGGATATTGTTTGGGCTTTTGTTTGGTCTTTGTTTTTGTGTTGTTTTATCTTTACTCCCTGAATCTCTCATTCCTCTACAGGTGGAAAGAAACCAAAGCTGTGTGCTATGCAACTCTCAGTCTCATGGGGCCCTCTTTGCAGCTAGGCTTCTACATGTTGCTCTAATCAAGTAATTAAAACAGTCACAAACACTACACAAGTTATCTATAGTACTTCAAAAGAGAATAAGAATAGAAGGCACTGCAATTTTCACAGGAAAGTCTTTCAAGAATTATAGCCTCTACTTTTTTGGCTAGGATACTAGTGGAAATACCCAACATCTGAGATATATATTTAAAATTTCAACAATTTCATGAGGAAGAGTTTATAGGTCCAATGTATTGATCATAGTAGTTAGAGCTGAAATTCAGTTTTCTTTGTAATCTACTTTGGCAGCTGCTTTTACAAAATCATATTTGTTTTGGTCGTAAATTTGTACTTTTGGTTTAATATAAAGCAAATGATCTGATCTGTTCTTTAGATTGATAAATATATAAATTCATTGAAAAGATCGAGTTATTTCAACACCAATATTAGTCTTATTGAAACATTCAAAGCTTTGAAACTCCATCTAATTTTCTTGTGAAATGTTATTTTTTTGATGGATCTCTAGTGAATATAAAAATCAAGCCAAGTTTGAAGCCTTTGACATAAATCAATGTACATGGTTGACTAAAAAGATGAAGGGATAGCATGGTCTGGCAAAAACATTTGTGTGTGTGCTCCAGTTTAACTTAATCCTAAAGGGACTTAAACATTTTAAATTCATTGGATAGATGATTAAATGCTTCGAGGAATTGAAACCAAAGGTCCACTGACTGCACCGGATACCCACACAACAGAAGTCTGTAATGAAATGTTGAACTCTGTCAGAAAACACATAAATAGAAAGGAGGTAGTAGGACCTAAAAAAACCCCAAACCATAATGAAGGGCTAGATGGCAAATATTCTAAAAATACTCTCCCACACACTATATAATAGAATTAAGTTTTGAAAGAAAAATTAAAAGACAAAAATAAGAGAACAAATATATTGTAACCCAGAGTCTGTGGATATTTTAAGTATGAAATCAATTTTCTTTCAAATGTTGTGTTAATGGGTGAGTTTTGAAATAATGCTTTTTGACATAATGTCTGTTTACTTTTCACTTTCATGAGCAAATCTGTGAACAATAATGCTAAGCTTCAAATTTAAGATAAAACAAAGGAAAGCATAATAGAAAGTAAATGGAACTGAAAACTAAATTCAGCTTTTTGCAAGAAAATTCAATAATTAGGATATTGGACATTATCAAGAAGGATTTAGAACTTGTCATCATATTCATTAAGCTAGAGGCAGGTGTGCACTGCATCTGTATAAGAACTTCCGAGATTAGAAGAAATGAGGGAATTCTAACTTATGTCTTCTTTGGTGAAAATAGTGAGAGATCATTTTTACAAGGAAGTGAGTAAAATAATGGGCTTCAGCTTACTTCAGCATTTCATTTCCTGTTCTGTACACAAATTTCCTGTGTGTCTTGGAACAAATTGTTTAACTCCTCTGTTCCTCGGTTCCCCTCTAGGAACAGGAAAAACAGTGTTCCCTTACTTTATGGGAATTTCTGTGAGTGTAAATATTGTCAGTGACTTGGGAGTCTGTCTAATAAAAATTGCTTTAGGCAGGGGTAGCCAAAGAGGTTCCTGTCCCAAGATATGAATTTGCTCCTACTGCCCTTATCAGGCTGGACAGCATCAGAAAAGTTGCAGTTTTGATATCATTTCAGTTTCAGTGTTCAGACTCAATACAGAATTGACTTTGAGTCAATAGAGTTTTCTTTTAGCAGTCTGGAAAGCTCAGGTATGAGCTATGAATGCCTGTATTCCAACCATCTGCAGATATCACCAATAGCACAAAAGGCTAGTTGAAACTAGCCTTAAACTCACCTTAAAAAACAATCCACATTTAAAATGGGATCAGTCATTTGGGGCCAAAACAAATTAAAAGCATCCCAAGGCAAGTGAAGTACCTGTGTGAGGGCTGTATCTTAGATACTGCACTACAAAAGGCAGTCAAGGATTGTAAACTGATTGTCACCTACACCCAGCACAGGTCCCTGGACACTTTTTTGTACTCTGAGAGAATGATTCCACTGGCAATGGTCAGATGGTAAGATTGTGGAGCTCTTGAACAGTCTTGAGTTTGTATATGAGCACATTTTGTGCTGGAAATACATCTCTATAGTTTACTTTGGATTAAGTTTGTATGTTCTAATTCGAACTTTTGGCAGTCAGGGACTGACATGCTGAACTCAGCTGTGTAACTGTTCTTAGTCTGTCCTGAGGAAGCTAAATGAACTGCTAAAGTCACACAACACACAATGAGATGGAGTTTTAGACTACTCTGGCCTTCTGCTTTCTAGATTTTATTCTGAAATTTAGTTGGAAAGAAAAGAGTAGTCCCTAGTCACATTAAAAGCAATTTCTAAGTATGTTCATAACCTTTCTTCCAGACTTCTGAGTTAGTTCTGCAGATGTTTTCCAGGCACATGAAGGGCAAGAAGGCAACTGGGAGTAGTCAGCATGGATTTAAAAAGAGGAAGTCATGCTTGACCAACCTGATAACATTCTACAGTGAAATGACTGGCTTCGTGAATGAGGAGAGAGCAGTGACTATTGCCTACCTTGACTTCAGTAAGGCTTTTGGCACTGCCTCCCATAAGCTCCTCATAGAGAAAGCAGGTGATGAATAATGGGTTGGGTGGGCAGAGAGTGAGTTATGTTGAAAAATGGCTGAATGGTTGGTCCCAGAGGGTGGTGATCAGTGGCATGAAGTCTAGTTGGAACCCAGTCCCTATCACTGTACACCCAGGGGTCAATGCTGGGTCTGATCCTGTTTGATATCTTCAGTTTCTGTGAAATCATTGTGACTCTGTGCCTCTGGGAAGTACCTGTACACTGATTCCTGCCTCATGGTGAACAAACAGAAGTAACCAGAGGTTGGTCTGCAGTTGCAGGGCTGTGATCGTATCGGGATCACAGAGATGTGGTGGACAGCTTATCTGATTGGAGTACTTCCATGGATGGATAATGACTCTTTAGGAACAACAGACTGGGACAGAGAAGAAGGGATAATTGCCCTTGATGTGAGGGAACAGGCAGAATGCATGGAGTTCTGGGGAAGGATGATGAACCAGATAAGAGAGAATGGTTCAGGATAGGGGGGACACCACCTGGTGTGGCACTATGGTAGGTATCAGACCATCTGATCAGGCAGAAGCAATAGACGTGCTAGAGCAGTAACACAGCAGGGCACAAATAGCCCAACATTCTTCTGTAAGGCTTTGGTCAAAACTTTTTAACACGTTAGGTCATGGACCTGATGAAGAGAAAAAGGTCTGCTGGAGCTGGGACTTAAAAACAAGGACATAGTAGTGGGAGTTTGAAACTTGGGGACAGCCTTGGCCACAGTGACCATGAGATGGTGGAGATAAATACAAGAGCTGATGAATTGTGATTGAACTCAAGGAAATTCTGTTTGAACAAAAGAAAATTTTGTTTTACTCTAATAATGGTCAAACAATGGAACAGGTTGCCCAGAGATGTTGTGGAGTCTTCTTTCTTGAAGAGACTCAAACCCTGACTAGACGTGACCCTGAGCAGACTGGTCTAGGTGACCCTGCCTTGAGAAGGTGGGGTTGGGCCAGCCAATCTCCAGAGCTGTCCTCCCACGTCACTCTTTCTGTGATTCTGTGACATTGCTTTCCAAACCACCTGTTTCTGAAGTCTCTCAACTTGAGACTGAATTCATGCTATGTACACAGGACACAGGAATAAACATGAGAGAACCACCAGTTCTTCATGGGGGAATAAATTGGTGTGTGGAGTTCAGCTCCCAGGGACACAAGATGGCACTCTGGAGCAGGACTGGTTCCCTCTGGTGTCATTGAACTGCAGTGCTCTCAAACACCACAGCTCTTTGTACTTGAGTTGAAATGGTATGACACATTAAACCTCTCTATTTTAAACCTTCTCCAGTTAGGACATGATAGAGAAACATTTCTGAGTTTGTTGAGGTTAGGGGAAAAAAGAATAAACGTAAAAAAAAGAAAAAGAGAAAAAAAGATTTGACCAAAGCCTTCCCAACTGTAACATGGGGCTAGAGTGGATGGAAGGCACATAGACTTTGGCATAAGTTTTAGGTCAAGCTGTTTATACTAAAGTGAGTTCCTTAAAAAAGGAAATTTATGATGAGTGACAATGGGAAGCCTAAAGAAAATAACCAGGCCTAATTTGAGATGAAAATTCAGTGTATTTTAAAATATATCATAATAATGCATGAAGTGAACCAAGAAAGGATATAAAAATTCTAGTAGTCAACACTAAGCAAGAAGAACGGGTAAGAAAAAGAGCTACAAGTACATAAGGGTTGTTACAATATCCATTCTGCTGATCAAAGACATGATCAAATTAAACTCAAGCCTATCATAACAGATATTTGGAACATGATCTGGATTTGAAAGCTGTATCTAGGATGCAATTATATATCTAGGTCCAACATTTTATTGCTTATCAATTTTTGTCACTTCTGTAAAGTAGTAGTAATAGTACTTTCCTTCCCTGTTAGTTTCAGAAATTAAATCTGTTAAAATCTGGTATGACAATGGAAGAAACAAAGTAATTAAAACAGAAAGCAATGAGATGGCAAAGATCTTTCCCCTTCTCTGTCAGGCTTTACCAGCAGTCTAAGCTGACTGTAAGTAACAATCATTGTCACCCTTGATCTTACCAAGTTCTGAAACCACTGTTAGGTTTTATTGGGGACATTAAGTAGTGAAAAGGGAAAATGAATCAGCTCAAAATTTAGTAACTCCAACTAAACTTGCAACAGCTCAGGCTGAATGGATTTTTGAAACAAGGATTTATTGTTCATTGCAGGCAAAATCCATTCCTCACTAATGTGAATGGCAAAATTTGAATGCAAAAAGCAAGAACTAGAGAAAAATTCAAGAAACTAAGGAAGATTTCATCCCTTTTGTTAAAATGAATGGAGCAGAAAAGAAGTACAATGCCCAGAAGACATTAAATACTAGGAACTGTACTAAAGGATGAACATGGGCTCTTAAAACATCTGCACTGGGAAATTTTAGAATTGGAAGCCTGTAAAAGTCCAGGTCTCCACTGTCTTTAAGAATTACCTATGGGCTTCCTCCAGCAAAATCCTTGAAATGAATAAGAAATATACTTTTATATACAACATATCTACTGCAATAAGTTAATTTTGCTACAAGCAGTTTCATCATAATCAGTTCTTTCCTTCTATCAACATTCTCTTCTGCTATTGGCACTATTTGCATTTTTGCAGTAAGTAATTTTAAATGGGCTATCAACAGATAGAATTTACCAGATAACTATGATATTAAAGTAGTACAGATAGCATAGACAATGATAACGATATACTCAAAAATTTTTATTGGTCACTTGTAAATAAAAAGACTTGTAAATAAAAACTTGTAAATAAAAGACTCAATGGAAACTGATCAGTTAAATTGCAAGGTATTGAAGTAACCCTACATTATCTGGTAGGTTGGTATATTTTACCAGAACATTAACTCAGTGAAAAATAAATTAATTTCACAAACCTTTTCTTAAGTTTATGCTTTACAGGAGCACTGTCAGGCTTCAGCTAAGATCATTATCCCATCATGTCAGGCATTGAACAGGACATAAAACTTGATAACTAAAAGAAAGGGAAAGCTGGAGGTAGGATGGCCATAGAAAACCAACAGAGGTGACTTTGTCTTAGTACATGTGAATTTCTGACAGAGAAATTCAAGATTCCTAAATCCCACTGTAGCCTCTCGTTCAGTGAATTATGTAATTAGATTTAATCTTTTCTGAGGGAGTAGTTCCACTCACAATTACTTGTAGTCAGTGATGTTTGTTCTTTTTATTACCTGGTGCTGAAAGAAGAAACTAAGGCTGTGGTCTGACTCCAGTTTTGGAGTATTTGCTCCACAATACAAGGAAACACTGAGACACAAAGTTCTGATTTTCTTGGCCACTATGGCTGCAACTGAGTAAAAACATAGAGAAGTTAATGACTTAGACTAGCATAAATATTGCAAAGTATACACATCTGAATATATTAATTTTCTTGTTCTTTTCCTCTTTTGGTTTCTGTTCTGTCGCAAAGTGGGAAATGCCAGAAATGCCATAAAGGCATTTTTTAATGCTTGTGATACTCCGAAAAAAATCTGTAAGCTGCAGGGTTGGAGGGTGGTCTTTGGAAACACATTGCATGATTGTTTTAGTAATCGTAGAATCATAGAATAGTTTGTGTTGGAAAGGACTTTAAAGATCATCTAGTTCCGAACTCCCTTCTGTGGGCAGGGACATATTCCACTAGACCAGGTTTCTCAGAGCTCCATCCAACCTGGCCTTGAACACTTCTAGGGATGAAGCATCCACAGCTTTTCTGGGCAACTTGTTCCAATGCCTCAGCAGCCTCACAGTAAAGAATTTCTTCTAATATCTAACCTAAACCTGCCCTCCTTTAAAGCAATTACTCCTTGTCGTATCACTACATGTGCTCACCAAAAGTTCCTCTTCAGTTTTTCATACACTCCATTTAGGCACCGGAAGGCTTCTCTAAGGACTTCAGAGCCTTCTCTTCTGCAACCCAAACTCTCTCAAACTATCTTCTTAAGTGGTAAAATGATTTCAATTTTTTGCCAGTATTTAGATGTCCCTGTGGTGGTCCAAATCCCTGCTTTCATGGGTGCTGTACAAATGCAGAACAGAAAGTCTGTTCTCACCACAGAGAACAAGCAGGAAGCATATCAAAAGCAAGCTACAGGGGATGCGGTAATGTTTAGGGACTTCTGAAAATCTCTGAATGATTTAAAGCAATATATGTTTTTTGCTTTATAGTTGTGCTTTTAGAATCAACATTTAGTCTAAGTTAGATGAAGAGGTTAGGGGAAGAAGAATCAAAGGAAGTGATTAAAAGATCTGAAGTGAATGAACTTTCTACCACATTCACATAGAATCAATTTAACTACCAGGTAGTGAATGGGGTGGTACATCTAGCAGTGGGGGAAGAAAATTAGGTAAAAATTAGATTTAATCTGTGCAGAAATTTTGTAAAAAATTAAGGACATCCATCTGCTATATTTGTGTGATTGCAAATAATTGTTGGAGACTGGATGATGTAAAAAGGGCTCTTTTATCAATGTTCCTTGGAAGCTCAGTTCTTGTTTATCATGAGATTTCAGCTGCAGTCAAAATGAGCACCACCCTAGTTCATCACTTCACGACTGATGTTTGAATAAGGTTTATCCCTAACTGTTCACTAGTTAGATCTTCTAATATCTCAAAATCTATATATTTCAGCAAATAGGGTTCCTTTCCTGGTGGTCCACTTATAAGGATTTCACATATGTCATTTATGAAGTGTTTGCTTCACACATAATTTGCTGTAATCCATGGTAAATAATTTCAGCAAAATTATCTTTGAATTCAGGCCTTCAGAGTATTTGCTCTCCTTGGAGACAGCTTCCTGGATTCAATTTTTTGCTTGCTTGTTTCATTTGCACTGATTTCACAGCTCACCTATCCCTCTTACTTTAAAAGTCAACATAAGACCCGAATAATTTTTTTCCCCTCTCTGAAAAATACCCTAAATACTGTTCTTGGTTTTTAAAATGGATAAGAAAACACTGAGGCATAAGACTTCCACAGATTTGTTTCCTTAACTTGCTCAAATTTCTTTGTAAATTAAATGTCAGATTTAAGAAATCATTAGAGAAATGACCCTCTATTTAAAAGTCCCTTGAGATGAAAGTGGGCTGTGAGCTGTTTGTCCATCTCAGCTTGGGCATTTCACAGTTCAGAACAGTTAGTCCAGAAGTTTCAAGCTGTTTATTTGAATAGTCTCCATAAACAGCATGAACAACAATGGTCTGCTTTCAAAGCAACATAGAATTATATAAGTTATATCCAGTGTGGTTAGAGTACTCGTTCTGGAAGGAGAAGTACTATATTTTGGTCTCAACTCAGGGGATTATATTTAGTACATATTATTTAATATCTGTCTAATGCAAGACACAAAAGCCCTTTTGGGATCCAAATCTTTTGCTGAGCAAAAAAAAGTCCTCAGTATTCTGTTACAGAGCCAGGCTTCCTCACATGCTCTTTCTCTGACCCAATATATTATTTTCCTCACAATGAAAGAAAACAGCTTCAGGATGAGAGGCGGAATGTGCTCCTCACTCTGTCATCCAGAATGGATGGTAATCAGGTGGTTGGAGCACTGTCTCACCAGACATTGGTCTTTGGATTTGAACCTCATCAGTCACAGAAGGGTTTAAAATCAAATTCTTTAGGTCTATGAGTGAATATTCTAACCACTAAGCCATTATACACAGGGGGTCCATTTTCTTCAGGTTCTTCTTTTTATTTTTGAGAAGAGCAAGCAAGCAGAAAAAAACCCCAAACCAATTTACATTTATCAAAAAGGGAACAGCCAATTTACATTCCATTTATCAAAGAGGGAACAGCTGTAAATATCTACTTTCCAAAGATTAGAGATCTACACTGTAAGGTAGTTTAAGGACCTCCCCATATTTTGAGCTACACCACATGAATACATAGTATGTATTGTACTCCACGTAGATATTCTAACTTCCTTTGAACATCTAGAAAAGGACAATTCCCTTTTTCTGTGTGTGTGTCCCCCACACAATCACATGCAACAATTTCCTATCAAAAAATTGCTCGTGAAATGTATCAGAAATTAAGGTGTTTGGTGTTTTATATTAAAAATATAAAATCGAGGCAACTGAAAATTAATAATTAAATGCAAAGAGTCATGCCAATTACAAAAACTCAGGTATGAAGAATTGTTCAAAATTATGACAATGTGTAGATGGCTATTTTGGATAACTGGAACCTGTTCTTTTTTTAATGGGAATTTCTTAGGGGCAAAACCAGACTTTTCTGAGAAAGTTTAAATTGCATGGATTATTTTTTTTTAATAACCTTATTTGAAAATGTATTTTTCATATTTCCAGTAAGAAAGAAAATTAATGGACTTATTCCTGACCAAAATACAGAGAAATCCAGCCTTTTTTATTTATTAGTACACAGCACTGATGTTGGACTTCCAATACAGTAACTCACTCTGAATCCAAGTACTTGTTCTTCCTCATGGAACTCCACTCTCCATAAATGAATGGTGTGTCTCATCTTCTTCCAAAACAGCCTAATTAATCTAAAGCTGAAGTACTTGGAAAAGGCTGAAGTACTCAGTCCCTGTTTCCTCACCTTTACTGGTAAGGTCTCCTCCTGGCCTTGTAGGTCCATGGTCCTGCTGGAAAGGATTCTATACCCACCTTCAAGAAGAAGAACAAGAAGCAATTCTCAAAGCCTAAGATCAGTTCTTGGGAAGATTATGGAACAATCCACCTGAAACCATACCTGAGCACCCGCAGGCAAGACAGGCAGCATGCCTTCCCAACCATTTAGCTTCCTGGGATTAGATGTCTGGTTTTGTGAAGGAGAGGAGAGCATCAGATTTTGAACTTTAGGAGCAGATTTTGAACTTTAGGAAGGCCTTTGATATGGTCTGTCATACTCTTCTGTCAGCCATATGGTGAAATATGGAGTGTATAAATGGGTGGAAATGTTATGGCCCACCAGACTCATCAACAGTATGAAGCCTGGCTGGCAGCTGATCATCATTAGTGTTTTAAGGGGTAAACCTTAGAGCCAACAATGTTTAGTACTTTCATTAATAACATGAATGATAAGAAGGTGTACCTTTAATAATTTCACAGAAGATACCAAACTGAGGGAGTGGTTCATAAATCATAATGCAGGGCTGCTGTTAGAGAAATTTCACCAGAAGTTTGGAGAAGTAAAGCTGATGGGAAATTAACGAAGTTCAACAAGGTAAAATGCAAAGTCATGCACCTTGGAATGAGTAACCTCACTCACCAGTGAAGGCAGGGGTTAGCTGGCAGCAGCTTCGCAAAAGAGGACACCCTTGGTGTACAAAAGTTGAGTGTGGTTCATTAGTGTGTCCTTGTAGCAGAGACGGCCAATGACATCCTGGGCTGTAAAAGCAAGAGTGTAGCAAGGGAGTGTCTTCTCTGACAGCACTTCTGAGACCACATTTGGAACACAGTGTCCAGGTTTAGGCTCCTTGATACAAAAAGAGACACTGGCCCACGGATCAGTCAGGTGGAGAGCCACCAAGATGGTCATTACGCTGGAGAACATGTCATAGACGGGGACACTCAGGGAATGGGATTTGTTCAGCCTAGAGAAGAGGATGCTCAGAGGGATTCTACAGCTGTCTACAGCTATTTAATGGGAAGGAATACAGACACAGAGACAGACTCTGCTTAGAGGTGGGCAAAGTCAGGATGAACTACAGTTAATGAACACATCTTGCAGCAAGGAGCACTTAAATTAGACAGAAAAAAAATTTACCACGAGTGTGGTCAGGCACTTGAACAGAGGCCAAGAGATGTGTAGGCTCCACTACTGGAAATATTTAAGGCTTTCTTGGTCAAGTCCTGAGCAATCTGATTTAAGATGACCCTTCAGGTGGGGTGTTGGAACAGAGGATCTCCAGAGGCCTCTTCTAGTCTAAATTGCACACTGACTCTGCAGTAAGATTTCCACACTGAAACAAACTCATTCATCCTATGAAATGTGTGTGACACCATAAGGATCACATAGCCTGCTCCCCTCACCATTTAGTGTGATGTTCTGATCGTGAAGTGTTTTCTTCCTGATTGTGTTGTACCTGTGTAGTTCAACTACCATCAGTGTTTTCATCTCTTGAAAAAACTTTTGTCCCTGAATAAAAAGTACAACAGCCAAATACGCTTTAAGAAAATTTTAAATATATGAACAGACATTAGAAAGATCACTTAAAAATTGGAAGTCAGAGAAGTTTGATTTTGTTATGCAATAAGAGACTCTCATGAACCAAAGAACTAGAGTTATAATTTTAGTTTATATCAGAATGAATTGTCTTGATCAGAGCTGATGAAGAATAATTTATTTGTTAAATAACTTATGACTTGTGTGCATAGCAAGTCCATTTACTTAGTTTTCTGTATTTGAGTATTCTGGAAGAACTTTCTCATTTGACAACAATATTCCTGTAGAAGTGAAATTTGCACAATAGGAGTGGGCTATTTATGACAGTTTGAACAGGAGACTGGCATTAGCACTTTGGTTATTATTTTTATTTTTTCAAGGAAGAGAATTTTTCATGTTACTACTGCAGGACGGCAAACAAGATTAATGAAATTTATAACCTTTTAAGAAAAAGATTACAAAATACTTTAGTTTTACAGTGATTTATTTGTAGGCCAGGATATAAGGAAAATTTTCCTTTCTAAACATTAGTTCTTTGGTTTAAATGTGCAAGAACTTCCTATCTAGGGAATTTATTGATCCTCTAGATACTTTTTTTCCATTGGTTTCATGTTATTATTTGATGACAAACTGCTGTATATCAGCATAGACTTGGAAGTCCTTTCCCAACCCCCCCAGCAATACAAACTGAACAGACAAATCAGAGATAGAATAACATATTTTGCTGCTTTCATGCTACATGACATGTTGCTAGGAATGAAGAAAAGTACAAAAGGAGGAAGAATTCATGGTTTGGCTGTCTGTGTTTTCTAATCTCTAACCTATGCACGATGATTTTGGTTAAAACCATATCCTTTTTTTGTTGTCAAATATAAATACTAAAGTGGCCAATGAAAACATTGTAAAGATTATCAGTTTTACAATTTTAATAACTCCTTATTAAAACAGATGCATGCACAAAGTAATAAGAGATACAATAATAAGCACAATGAGAGGAAATACTCCAATTACCATGAGAATTACAGAAATTGAATATTAAAGCAAGTCTGATGTAATCAAATAGAAATGAAAAAGAATAATAACTCATGATAGGTTAATACTAAGAAAACAAAAAAAATATTTCTTCTGTGTTTTTAATGAATGGAACTCATTTCCAATATCTTAAGCTTGAATATTATGTTTAATAAAAATGGATTTCTCTATAGACAGGGGTTTCATAATTTATTAATAGGGACATGAGTGCTTAAAGATTAGTCTTCTGTTCCTCTCTACAACATCAGAAAGAAGCAAGTTTTTTTGTTCCTATCCTGTGTATGGTTTTATATCTGTTGAAGTTTCATTATTACATTTTTAAAAAATTATTTGCAAACATAAAGTGCAAAACCAATTCCATTGGTGAGACAATCAGCTCAATTGCTACCAACAGATCTTTATGAACTTGTCGGTTATCAGTGAGGTAATAACGAACATGCTTAAGGACGTCTAAGGGAAACTAAGTCATTCTTCATGGAGGCATAAATTGCATCTCTACAATAAAAAAGAGCACCTAAACCAGCTTAGAGTCTCAGTGATTGACCCATACCGAAAAGCTCATGATGTTGTAATAATCTATTTCACATGACACCTTCCTGAGCAAGAAAAAACACTGCAATCTTCTGTTTCATTTCATTTAACACCGTGGACAGATTCCCAAGCTGGCTCAGAATGAAGTAAACAAAAATAAATGGATAGGAAATATTTAAAGTCACATTGGGCTTCTGAGATGGTGGGCACACACAGATAGATATGTTAAGAAAAAGAAGATTAAATAGACAGCTATTGGATGCATCATGTAATACAAAAAAAATTGACCTAAGGTGTATAAACTGTCTAAGCTATCATACATTTATCAATATTGCTTACAATTCTGAGCTTCTTTAGATGTTCATCCATCATTAGAATAACCTTTTCAGGAGGAAAAAATTGGTTACATCAATGAACATATCCTGACATTATCAGACTACCCTAACTACCAATGAACTATCCTAACATTAACAAACATCAATGTGTTCTTTGCCGTTTAGGTGCGTTCACTCTTTAAATAGGAAAAATTTAATGAAGAGAGAAATAGTTGCTCTTGGATGGCTTTTACTTTGTGCAGTGGCAAGAAAATAGCTTCCTCCAGAATTTTCTGCTAATTGCAGGAACCAGTAGTCTTATGAGTAAAAACTGAGGAGCAAAAGGCACAGAGTTGTTTGTCCTTTCCCATTTTCTTTTTCATCCAGTCTTGTGTCCCATTTAGCAGTGGATCCACACTTTATCTAGGCTTTCCTTTTCCTCATGCTTGGAAAATGTCCCTACATCCTTGATGAGCTACCTGACCCTGCTCCCTCCTCTTATTTCTCCCGCCTATTTCTTTCTTTTTATGTTTTTCAGAAGCTTCTTGTTTCCCCGTGAACATGTCCCAACAACATTTCTTGCTTTTCTGCACATGGGACTGGACAGTTCTTGAGTTTGGAGGAACTGATTCTTGAAAAAAACCCTCAGCTCTGCTGAAATTCCCTTATATCCAGGACCACAGTCCATAGGATTCTTCTAAGAAGATGATGAACAGGCCAATGACCTGCTCTCCTAAAGTTTAGAGCCGTGATCCTGCTACTTATCTTACTTTTTCCTCTGGTGATCCATCTCATGCTGACTGCTGCCAAACTTGATCCCACCTCCAGTTCCCAACTAGTTTTTCCTTGTTTGTAAGTGCCAGCTCCAGCAGAGTTTTTTGATCTCATCAGCTCCTCAATCACCTGTGTTAGGAAATTGTAATCAATGTACTCCATAAACCTCCTGGTTTGGTTGTGCCCTGCTGTGTAATCACTGTAGCAGTGCTCAGCAGTGCTTCCCTCAAATCACCCTGCATCCTTTGCTTGCCAACCTGGTCCACGACTTCCTCAGTGTACTGTTGGCTGTCATTCTCCTCTCTCATTGTCCCTAGATTTAAGCATTTCTCACAAGAATCGTTAGCTTCCTGGCAAAGGTGGTTATGCCCTACTTTATCAGATGGGTGCTGCCTCTTCCCACCATGATCCTCCAAAATGGTACCACGGTTTTGAGGGTAAAATCTCCATTGTCCACATCTGGTGTGCAATCAAGTGTTGACTGCAGGCGCAATCGAGTCCTCCTAAAACCCTTTCGTAAAACCCTTCAAAAGCTTCTGAGGGAACAGGTCTTGTTTGGCCTGGGGAAAAGGAGGAGGAGGTGAGACCTTATTGTGTTCTAAAACTACTCAAGCAGAGGTTGGGCTGAGGTTAGTGTTGGTCTGTTCTGTCAGGTAACAAGAAACAGGACAAGAGGAAATGGCTTCAAGTTGCATCAAGAGAGGTTTAGATTGGATATTAGGAAACATTTCTTCACTGAAAGGATTACTAAGCATTGGAACAGGCTGTCCAGGGAAGGGATTGAGTCACCATCCTTGAAGGTGTTTAAAAGACATGTAGATGTGTCTCTTAGGACATGGTTTAGTGGTATATTTGGCAGTTCTGGGTTAAGGATTGGACTCAAGGTCTTAAAAGTCTTTTATAATCTAAACTCTTCTGTGTTTTCCTTTACGGTAAGGATAAAGGAGAAAACCATCTGGACTTCCATGCTCTTGGCTCTTGCACTCAAGTCATGTAGTCACACTTGATATGTTTCAGGTAACCCCTGGAAATAACAGTGCTCACATGGAAGTGCAGCAGTGGATGGGATTAGAAGGACTAGTCAGCCCCAGCAACTTCTTCCCAAAGTCCTGAATCTGAGTGCTATAAAGCAGCAAATCTCCCTAGGGTAGAAGTGAGCTTAGCAGATGGGAGCTACTATTACTTCTTACTGTTGCTCAGCTTAGCCCCTTTGGGTGTTTTGTTTGACAGAGCTTGCAGCCCTTCTTCTGCTACAAGGGCAGTGATATACTGTCCAGCTGCATATTTGCAGGGGGAGCAGGAGCAGTCCTTCTGGTGCCAAAAGTCACAAGCTTACAGCTTAATCATCATGGAAGTCTTTGTTTCCTATGTAGATATGCGCAGATTCTGCCTTTGCCTCTGCCAGCTGGGTTTTCAGGCTCTTGTATCTGCAGTGTTTTGGGGAAAATCCACTGGACTTCTTTCTCAATACCTCTTGTCCTTTGAAGTCTGTCTCCTCCTGCAGCTTCTTTCCCTGGCAACACCGCCTGTTCATTCATGACCACCTACTGCAGGGAAGCAGCCCACCTTAGCCCCTGACCCCAGTACCAGTGAGAGGCCCCAGGCACCCCTGAAGCCCCAACTGTGAGGCTGTGTCCTCCACCTGGAGATCTTTCATAGTGTCCTCTATCTGGGCCACAACCCCATTGTTGCTGGTCCAGCAACTCCTGGAGCTATGCCCTGTGGCACGTCAGCACCACCACTGAGTCCATGTCTGCTGCCCTCAGCAAAGATCCTGGATCCTTTCTGCAAGAATTGCCACCTTTGTCAGGTGTCTGCCCCGGCAACCGTGTCCTGAGACAGCAGTTCTGTAAACCTTCCCCTACGGCCTGCTGAAAGGGTGCCTGATCCTCTCTTATTGGGAGCCAGTGGGAACAAAAGCTCGACACACCCTTTGATCAAGAACATCTGACACAGTTTGTTAGAAGTGCTAGAGCTTGCTGGAAGTCATAGGGTTGAGTAGGTAACCTTTCCTGGCAGTGGCTAGCACCTTAATGTTTTTCAAAACATTCACAGGAGTACCCTGATGATCTCAAGACAAAATTCACAGATGATCTCCAGAGTCCAGAAATGTTTTTGCTGAAATGATTCATTTGAATGCTTGATGAGTATTAACTTGAATCTGTTACTCCACCATATTATAATTGCTTTAGAAGGAGAATCTATTTGTTGATTTTAGGTATAAGTTGTTGTATGGCTCTCTGGATTGAAACCAGTTATACTAGTTATTTTGCTTGCTTCCAGGGTACTAAAACTGTGAGCAGTGGGCTGGAAGAGAATGGGGAAAAAATGCCAAAATGTACAATACTTGGATTATTTTGGCTACAGCTATGCTCATAAATGTGCCTGGAATGGCTCTTTGGCATTGAACTCAGCTGGCACCAAAGAGCTCATGGCCAAACTGTTAAAACTCTTTTTCCCTCCAAAACAGGACAGCTACATCCAGACTGAGAATGGTCCTTGGTTTATGCTGATTCCAATACTGTCTTGAAATTATTTCAGAGACCACTATTTAGCCTGGCTCAAAACTGTTGAAGGGACTGTTTTAAGTTCAACAGTGTGTATTGTCAAGTTCCAATATCTGTGAACATTCTATTACTTCTCAACATACTATTTCTTTTAAATGTCTTTTGTTCATCATTCTCTAATGGCAATAATATTCAGTAGCTAACTGTTACAAGGTCACAGGTCTGAACAGCTTCTGAGTACTATCATCTCTTGAAGACGAATTAAAACAGGATGGTGGAGTTGGGTCTGAAGGCTTCACACACATCCATTGAATAAAATCACCAGCTTTTTCCAAGATCAATGACCTCTAAGTCAGGTTTTCCCAACACAAGAAGGTAAAAAATGAGAGGGAGAACTTACATTACAGTATTTAACGAAGCAGTACAGGACAATATGGATAAGAAATACATAGGCAATGTGCTTCTGGGTAACTTTTCTTAAGTAAAGAGAGGTCTTAGGACCTTGTTCTCACTTGCTGTAGAATTACTGGGAGAAGTGAAAGCAGTCTTAGCCTCTCCTTCACCATCAGCAAATTCAGCATGGCTGTAAGAAAATGACTATTCCACTCTCCTGCAAACTAGCAACAGTTCTAGTCAGCTAGTGCAATCCTGATACAGAAGTTCCATACCATTTCATGTTGTTTCTAATATTTTTATACACAGGTTTGATATTTTAATTTTTTTCTCTTTCATTAAAAGGAAAACAAAGTTACAAGATGGAATCATAGAATGGCCTGGGTTCGAAGGGACCTTAAAGATGATATTGTTCCAATCCTCCTGCCAAGGGTGGAGACACCTTCCATTAGACCAGGTTGCTCAGAGCTCCTTCCAAACTGGCCCAAAACACTTCCAGGGATGGGGCATCCACAACTTCTCTCAACAACACTGGAAGCTCTTTATGGACTGTTAAGAATTTAGAAAGAAAACTCAGCCATTGTCAGAGGCTTAAAGAATTAAAATAGTATAATTCAGAAATTATGTTACTATATGCAGTAAGTTTAATCTAGAACACTTGTAGAGTTATCCTGTTGTAATCAAAGATTTCTTACAAACTCACTTTGAAAACTTCATATCTAGAAAGATTTGATTTGATAGGTTGCCTATCTATGAACACACTAAATAAAATTAGCTAAATGAAGATACGAAACCATGTGACACATACGTAGAATTATCATCTATTTGGTTGAAGAACAGAGGTAGTTTAGTTATAACTTATAAATGAAACCCTGGAACTGGTGAAGCTATTGACAAAAATCCCTGTTGTCAATATGTCCAGAATATGTCCAGAATAGAGATAAATAAGAAACAAATCTTAGCTCAATGGCTAAAAAAATCCATTTGGATAACCGTTCTTTAAGAAAAGTTGCCCAAAAAATCCTCCATTTTAATGCAAAAAAAATAAAGTTGACATAAATTACAAGCTGGGGCTCACCTGCTTTTCCGCTAAAACTTTTTTTCTCACCTACAATTTAAATTCAATGTAGACATTTTTACATCGTGCATATTTTTGGTGAAAAGTGGAATTTTTGACTTAAGAACAGATTGTCTATTAGATCTGATTGGTTCAGTTTGCCTAGTACAAAAATGATCTAAATGTAATAATTGATCATGGATTCTTAAGAAAAAAAACAATTGATCTTTCAGCAACAAAAACAGTAGCCCAGGTATTAAGTTTGCCAAAAATTCTGCTTGTTGCTTGTCAATACTGACACACATATTTCCCATTAAAAGTTTATTATAATAAGCACAAAGCTTAGTTCTGTCCACTGGGGGGAGTGGAGAAAAATGCATATGCAACACAGTCCATGCTGTCATGTCTATAAGGGAGTGCTTTAGGTGACGCAAAATTTCCCAGACATCCCATTCATTAAAATTTCTGCAAAAACTATTCTGCCTACAGAACGTGTATATCAGACAAAACTGAATTTCAAAGTCAAGAGAGTTCCACTGCAAAAACAACTAATACCTTACATTTGCCCTCAATTACCTGGTGACACCATCAGTTCAACTCCAGCAGGTGCATATGAACAAATGGGAACACAAGACTTTTCTTAATGAGATCCTAACAAGATATGGGTCCTAATGTGATATGACAAAACTTTATGGAGAAGTCCCATGAAATTTAATAGAATGAAGCCAGCAGTAGGTTGTATGGAATTTTAATGAAGTGTCAGGATCTGCTCTCATTAAAATTAGCAGAAAAACTATTCTATATTTCAGAATGTGTTTTAAAGGGCTACAGAATTTCTGAAGAATCATAACCAATGTTCATCCTTATAAGTATCTTACAGACCTTGACAACTGGGATAATATTGTACTTATTCTTTAAATGGCTAAAATTTGGAGAAAATATCTATTTTGTTAATTATATTTTAGAGGATTTTTTCTTAAGTCATAACTTTACCAGGCCTAATTTCCTAATAGGTCACTGCTTTTGCAAATGCATTAGAGTTGAAAAGATAAAATTTACTTAACTCCTAAGTTTTATCTTCAAGATACATTCACGAGATTAATTTACTCTTTAGCTATTTGTTTTCTTAAAGAAGGAAAATAGAGATAGTAAGCCCATTTTCACTGCTAGAGGGAATTTCTGGAAAGTGAAGCCTCATGATTTTAAGTCAGAGTTACATGCTGTTAGTGACATATGCAGTGCTGACAAACTGAAACACTGAAAGAGGTCATCCCACCATCCTTATTTTTTTTTATGTAAGACCAACAGACACCATAATATAAAGCATCATTGTTACACTGTAACAATAAAAATTTCTGCCTCAGAAGAGCAGCTTGTCTTTTCTGATATACCTTGTTAAACAAGACTGAACATAAACTAAATAAACTAAATGAGATACAATGACAGAGTAAGTAATAACTGAGGGAAAGAAACCAGTTTTCTCTAACTAACCCTATTTTAAAATGTGTTGAAATTTAAGTTGGAAACTGAGACTACTCTTAGGAGAGAAAGTCTTCATTCCATATGGTCATAGTGCAGGAAGGGGCAGCTGTACCATGAGGGGCACAGGCCAAGAGCTGAGGGTGACCCCACACAGTCTATTCTTCAAAACGGAGTAGTGCTCCTGAGGTGAGATTTTTTTCCCCTTTTTAGTACACCAGTATTAGACTGAAAGAGCATTTAAGGATTGCAGGGCTCTGTAGGAGGCCTTTGTCGCATTTGGCACAACACTCGAGTGAAAAAGTACATTAAAATAAGTGAAACCAAAAATTGCAGTAAGCATCTTCACTGCAGCTGTCTGTAACCTCCCGTATACTCCAGGCAATAATGACTGTTACAGTTTGATATTTCTATTGCTTATAGAAGTTCCACACCACGGACTTCAGTGACTTCAGATTAACATTTGTGTGGGCGGGACAATAATCATGCTTTCGGCATTCACAAAGCACTTCTGCTCCACTTATAGCCAATCACAAAAGCATCTCTGCGGGGTAAGCTATGGGCTACTCCTCTGATTTGAAAAGAGAAAGGGGAATTAAATCTGCATTCACAAAGTGCAGAAAATGATTAGTAGTCGTGAGTGTCTGCCTGTTTGCCTCCTTCTGTCACAGTGGGGCAAGATTCTAAGAAAAATCATCTTGCTCTGCTTTGATGTCTGGTGATTTCATCAGCTGTGCTGCTGCAGGAGAAACTCAGGGAGCAGAACTCGTTTCACCAGGTAAGGTTTCAGTCTATCTTTCATTTAAGCTCCAGGAAGTCCACCACACCCTGATGCACAGTTCTTCAACATACCATGAGCAGCTCCAGAATACTCGTGTTCAAGCTGCCTCTGGTGCACTTTCTGTGTGCCTTTGGCTGCAGGATTCTGGATGTAGTATAGTTTTAATAAAGTTTGTTTTTTATAGCTTTCTTAGTCCATACACAGTCCAAAGTTGGGGATCAAAAGAGGCTTATGTAGATGCTCTGAGACAGCAGCTGCTAAATCATCTTTTGAAACTGGATCCATTAGTGGAGTTTTACTTGGTTATATCTATTGTTGTTCTTATTCTCCAGTTCATGACAGTCACCAGTTTCCTTCCAATTTGCTTTAGCTGTAAATACAAAACAGGAGAAAGAAAACAATCCCGCCTTTGTGACACACAGTGAATTTGGCCTTGTATGTACAGTATATTTTAAACTCAATTCCCTTAGAAGCTAGCAATTAGCAGATGTCAATGCCCAGATTGCAAGTGGAAGCCAAAACAAAGACTAGAGACCTTCACACCAACAATCTGGATATTAAGTAGGAAAAGAAATATTTTCCAACCATAATACCTCTCTTTGTTTCCTAATGTAGTTGTAGCAATGAGGTTTCAATTGGAACAGCTGCGCAGAAAAATCAGATTTTTATCAATTTGGCATCTGTCTAGGAAAAATACAACATTGAGACTTAAGAGTAAAACAGGACAGGCATCTTTACAGCACCAGCTCTGTAACAAATGACACTTAAAAGGGACGTGCTTTGCATTATGGGTTAGCTGGGAATATATTGAATCCCATCATGGGATTAATTGCATGTTCTTTGCTGGAGGAACACTTCTCTCTCAGAGAAGGGAGCCAAAACCTGAACATCACTGGGCTATGCACTGCATGATTCATTAGAAGCTGTGAGGCCTCTAAGTACTTAGTTTAACAGCTTGTGGACTCTCATAGTGGCTGATGCCGTTAGAATCAGTGAATTGCCGAATTACTCAGATTGCAAAGGACTTTGGTAGGTCTGTAATCTAAAGTCATGCTCAAAATAGGGTCCACATTGAATTAAGACCAGATGCCTCAGGGGTTTGTATGGTTGGATTTGGAATCCTACAACCTCTCAGGCAACCATTTTCAGTTATTACTCTCATAATTCTTCTTCTTATATTCAGTCAAAACCTCTCCCATGTAAATTTATGACCACTGTTTCCCATTTCAGCTGTGAACCTTAGCAAAGAAGTCTTGCCTCAGCAGGCTTCTTCTCAACAACCCCCTCACAGGTACTGGGAACCTCCTGTTAGGTTCCCTGCAGTGATCCTTTTCCAGGTGGAATAAGGCCAGCTCCTTCAGCCCCTCCTCATGGCCCAAAAGTGATCCAGCCCCAGCTACCTCAGTGGCCCTCGGCTCAAACTGCTCCAGTTGATCAAGATCTTGCCAGTATAGGGGCCCCTCCCAACTGGATGAAACATTCTGGATGCGGCCTAGAAAACACAGAGTAAAACAGAATAATTGCTCCACTCATGTCCTCACTAAGATCCCTTTAATATTGCACAGAACACTATTGGCATTTAATTCTGCCAGAGCTACATTGACCCCAATGATTTTCTACTCCCTCAGGAGCCTTGAAATGGCCTTCATGAGGACTTCCCCCACTATTATCCTGGGATGGAAATCTGTCTAGTGATAATTTGAAAAGTTCTGCAGTACAGTGTGGATCAAATTGAGAGTTAAATTTAATATACATAAGGGAAACAGTCCTTCCTTTCTGCAGCCTCACACATCTAGTTAATACTACATAATTATTTTAAATCTTGCTTTCCTTGAGGCCTTTGCAGGTAATGTCTGCAAAATTTAACTCAACACCAGACCTTCCTTCCTTTCTGTTAAGATCAGGATTCTTTTCTTTTTTAAGATGTAGATTTTAAGCTTGGGAGTCTCTCTTGCCTTGGAGTATTTACATAGGTCTTTTAGGAAGAACACTAATGTTTTTGTTTTAAGAAAGAGTCAGAAAGGACAGTTATTTTTTGTTACAAATTAATAGAAAGTTTAGCCTGTCAGAAGACCTGCATTCATTTACACTTTGTATCTTCATCGGATACCCAGTTTTCAAACCTTTAGGCTTTTGGTTAAGGCAAGAATGAAGTACAGCCTCTGAAACTTATTGTGCAAATTTCTAAGATATAAGAAAGAAAAAGTTCTGGGCTCATCTGCCTGGTGGTCTCCTTCAGAGTTCCTGTGCCAACAGTACGAATATTTAAGATTTTAAAATGGCAAATATTACTTATACAAATATGACCTAATAGCTTCGAAAATGTTGTCTTTAGTATTCACAGTGATTTCTCATACAGGAGTTCCTCCAGACCATTAATTACACCTGTCAATAATTCCTGTCCTTCTATGATTGCAATGTCTCTTTTGAGATGATCTCCATACACGTGTTCTGCATATATAAAGAAAAAGTTTATTGACTGTTCTGAACTACCTATTTTGAGTTGGGAAAAAAGCACTTATCTCAGCTACACATTAATTAGGACCACACATCTCTGTAAAAATGAGGAGTTTAAAAATACATTTCATTTTGAGAAAAAAATCACAAAAATTTTTATTTACAGTTAGGTAAAATAGTAATAATAATTCTGATACATAAAAGTAGTACTTCAAAGCGCTACATTTACACTTCAGATAAGTTTTCAGTTAGCTGCAACATACAAGTATGAAAAGCAAATAAAAATGTGAAATAGCTCCTCTAAAATATTGCATTTCTTAGTTCTTATTTGTGTCTCCCTAGAGAGAACATAGAGTGCTTATGAAAGCATTGTCATTATTTGGTAATCTTATATCACCATTTTGCAAAACCCTTTCTTACTTGTAATGAAAACATTAAATAAATCTTTTCAAATCATCCTGTTCTGGTTCTGTATCTTTGTGTTCCAACATTGTTTTCTAACAACTTCCCCCTAACACATGCAAGCACTTCTTCAAATTCACCTCAGTTGAACACAGCACAGCACAACAAATACAAGTTATTTTTAGAGAAATTGAGCAATTAGAAGCACATGTGTAATTGCTTGATGGAATCGTAACTGCAGGGGCAGGAAAAATATATATGTGTATATATAATATTTATATATACACTATATATATATATATATATATATGTTCTAAGTTGGATAAGACTGAGAAACAGGAACTTCCAACAAGGGCACAAGTCCCTTCCTGATTCAGGGAGAGCTTTTTTTTCTCCCTTGACATTAGTTAAAATTTGCAACTGCCAAACATTTTTAAAAATTCTTAAAATTGTAGTTTGAATCTAAAAAGTTAATAAGTTTGCCCATACAGATTGTGGAACCTCCACCCATGGATATATTCTGGTCAAATGCCAAAGTTACCCCTTCTCTGAGTTGGAATTTGGACATCACTCTGATTTCCTGTGAGTCAAGATTCCATGTAACCATTCAAATGAAGTTGATAGAAAGCTTTAAACTGATTTCAAAAGGATTTGAGTTAAGCAGTGAAAGGCAGGATAGAACCTTTCCTGAAGTGGAAAGACCACACAAACATGGTCCACATGGTACATCCATGTACTATGTTGGTTGATGCTTGGGAAGGAGAGATGGAGAATACCGTTTATCTCACGTCAACATAAATGTGTTCTTGAGTTTTAGAAATTGTTTTTCTGCCACCAACAGTAATCTTCATGACGTCATTGTTTTCCAGCTTCTTATCATCTACCTGCCATTATTTGGAAGAGTAAAGAAATCCCTTATTTTGTTCCTGGTACATTTACTGATTCAGTAACATGTAGATTTGGTTTTATCTAAAATTGTCCTTTGCAGTCAGTGGCTCTGAAGACATTGTTTCTTTGGCATTGAATTGAAAATTAAATCAGAAATAGAACAGAGATATGCTTGATGTGAGGGATAACTGCAGATATAGAACATGAAAACCCCTAAAAGTGTAATTCACAAGTGGAATGCAGCTTTGGAATATCTGCAAGTATTCTAGCCATTTCATCATATATTCTCATTTTTCTTTCTCTCATTAATGCTAGTAGCAACTTTCTGATATTCCTCTCTGTACAACAAAAAGGTAATTATATGTGTTATTGGCAGGGTACTACCTGTGGCAATTAATTTAGACTGTCTAGAGATTTATGAGTGTTGTCTCTTTGTGCACAGAGTAACGATGCACATAAAATCTTAACTGATTAAATCAAATAGGCTAGATAGTTTTAATTCAGCAAGAATATTTCATAATATTTAAAGTAGATCTGAGTTCTGAATGAGTTTAGAAGTTCTCTGAATAGTGTATGAATTTAAGAAATGGAAAAAGAATAAAGGAAAAAGAAAAGAGTCATGGCAGTGTAATTCAATATGAGAGCTTGTCCAGGTATTCCAGGATTAGATTGCAGTATAGAGGAAAGGAAAAAAGATACGTCAGCAATATTTTAAATAATGCATCAGAAAGCACTGCCCTTCTCTGACAATGTTACTGACTAACTGTGACTTTGCATCTGGCGTCAAGGCAATGCTACAAATATGTAAATAAATGTACTTGGAAAAGTGTATGAGCAAAGAATTTATCTGGAAATTCTTTTTCACTAAAGCAATTGTGTTTTCATATGACCAGAAAAGAAAAACAAAAAAAAAAGGTTTTGTGGTTTGAAATAGGTTTACAAGTGTATAGGCATCTATATGAAAAACTATTGTCCACAGAAAGCTATTGACCAAACCACAGAAACGGGGCCTCTAATATCTTTAAACACTCACTTTCTCCTCTAAAATCTTAATGTAGACCAGTATCCAGAACTACAAAAGTGCAAATTAAATCCATCAACTATATTACTGAAGACTTCATTACTGAAATCTCCCTGTTAAGGATTAGAGCTGAGGTTTTTAGGATATACCTTCTACACATTGATGGGTTTCCTCCTAAATGCAGGTTTAGGTCCTATTTTAAAAAATATGTACAAACAGCAAAAGTGTCATCATGCTTTATGTCTATTCTTTGTTCCCTCCTGTTTAATACTGGGAGGTCAGAGTGATTTCAGAGGTCTTAATGAAAGCTTCAATGCTCTGTGGTATCTAAGAAAATTCTAGCCTTGTTTGCCCATATTAATAATATGAATGAACCACTGAACAGAGGGATTTTTTTTTAATTAGAATGTGTGGGAAGGAAGACACCCTCATCTCTTCTGTAGAAACTGGGCCACTGTGTAGAAAGCAGCACAAAGTTCAATGTCTTCTCTATCTGAAGGGATATAAACTCTCACCCTCTAGGTAACTCATGGAAAGGCCTCTTCATGGTAAAGTCACTGTGTACAAAATAGTTACACTGACCTGTGAAAGGAAACCATAATAAGAAGATTATTAGGCCTGCCATTTAGACATTACACCTGAGGAGCAGGAGAAGGGGAGAGGATAAGAACCTGCTTAGATTGTAAGTTCCCAATGGCTCAAGGGTTAGCCAATCAAACCATTGCTATCTGCATCATGAGCAGTGATAGAAATTCAGCAAATGAAAAATCAAGGTGACAAACTGAGCTCAATGCTGAAAGATCTATTTTTTCTGAGAAATTTTATAATTTTGAGTTCATAGTTTTCTTGAAGAAGCATAATAGGCAGAAACATGACAGGAAAATTCAAAAATCTATTTATGAAACATATTTTGCATCTTGGGGTTTTTTTAATCACCTGTGACAATTTTTTCCAGATGACTTTGTCTAAATGAACTTTTAGAAAGAAAATATAGCTTCTCTCCTGAGCCAAGGAAATGAATTTAAATCAAAGTCTCAAGAAAAAAATGGAAAAGAATATTAGAATTTGAGCTATATTTTCTCATTTTTCTCCAGCACTTAACATTGTCTGTTACAGATTTGTCCAGGGAAGATAACACAAATCTTTTTCCAGATCCTACATTGGCTCTCTGAAGAAGGTGGCAATGAATCTATTCCACTGCCTGTCTACAGAATAGCTTGGTCTTTTTTATATGGGCCATTTTTGTCTTATTCATTTCCTCTTATTTTCTTCAGTTTTCACTTGTCTTGATTCAAGATCTTGGGAGGCCTTCTGGTTTCTAGGTACTCCACTTCAGTAAACATTTATGAATTATATATAGATAAGAAATCCTCCTAGCATATGTATTATTTTCTTTTATAATGATAGATATTGTGAATCAACATCATTGATCACTGATGTGACTCTCTTATGCTTAGTTTTAGAAAGACTTTTGGTGATTCAAAGCAGCTGCATTGCAGAGTAAATCTAGACTTTAAAGTAGAAAACAGTGCTATGGCAACATATTCAGTATTAGTGAAATGCCAGTACATACAGCATATGGGACATACGATGCAGCTGCTTTGCAGTTGGACTGGACTCACAAGTATTAATTTGTTTTCAAAATTCCAGTCTTTGTTTTGTATCCATATGGTTATTATGATCTGTCTCTGAAAGCCTTAACATTGTGATAGCATTAAATTCAAATTTATTTATATTTTAAAATCAACAAAGTTAACATTTAATGAGGAATATTTGTGAAAGTATCCTTCAATAATTCATCATGCAATCACAGAGTATGCATAACATTTGCACATAATTTGTGCAAATATTGCTTTATTTTTTCTGCTTTTACAGGCAAGGAACATTATCGGGACACAATAACTCAGAAATCTGGAAGAAATGTACTAATATTTACAGACAATAAAGGAAAGATACTCTGTAAACCATAAACACTGTAGACCATATTTATTGTGTGCCGACCTATTACTCTTTTATTTGTGCCAATAATATGTTTCAAAAGTGATTTTAACTTTCCAAGGAGCAGGAGGGAAATCTTTCAACAGTCCTACGGCATGTGAATGTAAACAACTGGGATTTTATTCAGTGTTTCTAAGAGTGATTTTCCTGTAAGCAAGGTTAACCTTTCTTATGTTTTTCAAAAGTAAAAGGCATAAAAGTGCAGGCTAATATGCGAATTAGCTCTAGGTTTTATAATGTTTATATGCCAGAGAACAGAAGATAATTTGATATATTTCCTACCTATAATTTTTACGGACTAGTATTGTATTTGAATTAGATATTATTTAAATTTTATTGACTAGGCAAGCACCAAGATTGATGGTAATTCCTCAAAGTGTAATAAATACACTTACCATTATGACGATTGATATTTAAAACATACAGCTATATGGACTCTGCAGCTAGACAGAGCTCACAGAAGGAGCAGGTGACACTCAGCTGACAAACCTGGAGACTGGCTCCAGGCATGATGTTGGTCGTGTGCTGTAACCCAGGCAATCCCTATTTCTCTTAAATAAAATGAGTGGGAAAAACATGATAGAAGCCAAAATCTAATGTGGCTAAAAGGCAAAGAGAGTGTCAGCAGTGCTACAGGCAAAGGCAAAACAACAATATTTGAAGAGGAAATTTATAATGCCTGGTTCACTTCCAAGTTTATAATCTATATCAATCTGCAATCAATCATAGACTTGTTTTGGATACCTACCTTACCAAATTTTGCAGGATTTAAAGTTCTGTATTTTTTTAATATACAACTGAAGGAGTAAACTGCATCTGTACCTTTCATCTGTATTCAGTGTTTTGTTCTTACTATGCCAGAATTCAATTTCCTATGTCTCAAGATAATGAAATGCAAGTCTCTCATCACACAAAATGTTCTTAGCTTACTGCTCAAGAAATGAGTGTACTGGATGTACTGAGATGGAAGCATCTACAGACCCATCTGCTGAGACATCCATTGTGCATAAAGAGAAGTGAAGAATCAGTAATTAAGAAAGATATAAAAACCTAGATAATAAACAAAGTATTTAGGAGGAAGAAGAGTCTTGTATTTGAGTCCAGGAATGGACATATGTTTAAAGCCCTTTTTTCCTCCATTGAGATGCAGAGACCTTCTGGCTGTAATATTTGTGAGGGGGGAAAAAAATAACTTCTGGTAGAACTGAATAAGAGTTAGAATCAACAGAAGACACAATTTTGAGACAAAACTCTCTAGCTGACATCTCCTTTTCAGCTTCCTACCCATATTACTCAACATGATTTTCTTGAGATAATTTTTTCTTGATATATGCTATAGTTAAACAAAAGATTTACAGCGATAGAGTATGAAAAAACAGCACAATAACCTCCAGATTTACAATGTGATGAGACCTTGCAAGACGTTTTACTAAATTTTACTTTTTCCATCTGCATTTCCTACATAACGCTACAATAGTCACACCATTTGATCCAGTGCTATGTGTGTTACACAATTGGGAAAGAACCAGACAGATCTTTTCACCCGTAAGTCCAAGAGAGCAGACTCGTGTAGTAAGTTTATGGAACTTACTCCTGATCTGATGTTTCTGGCAACCTACACAATGCAGGAAAATGATGTACTTCTAAATCACTAGCCTCAAAAACTTTTTTTTGTTTTTCCCTGTATCTAAGTGATTTTTCTAACTGTGATGATTAGGTTTGAATTTGTTTTTGGGCCACTTACCAATGCAGAGTCCAAGACTTTTCCTCAAGTTTCTTATGGCTTCAAGAAGATCCATTGACCCCAGCTATAAGAGACATCAGCACACCCTAAAGCTAAGCCCAGGGTATGCTCCAAAGTACTTACTACCACTACAACAGGCCTGTCATTTTCCAAAGGGTCATGAGTCTGCTCTTCATTTCTTCCCGTCTTGAATGTCATCTACTGTGGTAGTAGGTCAGTACAGATTTCTAAATTATGTTCTTCAGAATGAGAGGTGGGCTATTAGATTCACTTTGAAGAAGTATATGACTTTTCTCACAAAGTCCTTCACTAGTTTAATAACAATGACTGAAAGACCTGCTCAGATTTTTTTCTCCAGTATTCAATCTTTTTATTCCATTATTTTTTAAGTCAGCAAGAGACAGTAACTCTTCTTCTTCTTCTGCTACAATTGCTTAAAATTCAGTACTGCTTTTGAGACTTTTATCTGACCTTCATGCTAGAAAGTGACTTAGAGTTATAAAAGTTCTGGAGTCTTCTTTATTTCTAAGTCTATATTATTTTCGGAAAAACTGAAGAAATTATGAAGAAAGAAATAGATTATTTGCAATGACATGCACCCAGATATTCCATGAGTCCATGGCTTTGACTTAACTATGGATTATCTATCTTCCTTGTCCTTATGCATAGTTATACATAAAGTCAGGTATATGAATAAAATACAATACAAATTTGTTTATTTTCTACTGAAATATTTATTCTCTCCAAACTCATTAGTTTAAGGCTTTTTCCTTCAATTCCTTTTATTTATATTCCACACCTATGCTACTTAATCTTTTTTCCTCCTCTCCACTGATTTGTCACGCAACTATAAATGTGTTTCAGCAAGTGCCCAAAACACATGAAAATCAGACTCTTGTCTTTATGTGGGGGTGTAGCAGCTGAAAATAGAAAAGCTGTAGAAGAACTGCTCGCCATACACTGCCAGCACAACCTGACATTTTTTTAAGAATCATCCTTCATTCAAGTGCTATTGACTTTAATTTATCTCCAATATTTGTCCTGAGACTTGTAATACAGTAAATCACTTTAATAAAAAGAATGCATCATTTTTTCCTAACTTCTTCAAATCCATTAAACCACCTCTACCATGATATAATTTTCCAGGGACTTTGTACAAATCAGCTTTCTATAATGTCAATTCCTTCATTTACCTTTGATAAATGATTTTTCATTGTATATATACACTGTATCTTTGCTTAGCAAGAGAGCTTGGGTACATGCTACTCCTACTGTAATTTCTGACATTGCTCATATTTTGCACCTTAGAGTGAATGTAATAGAAAAAGCAAAAGGTAAAATACAGTAGATTTATGCCAAGGTCATGCCTATTGCAGTTCTGAAAGAAACAGAAAAGAAACAATGCTGGATTTAATGTGTATTTATGATGCACAAATAAAGTGTGAACAGTCAAATTTATAAAACCTAAGGGTAACATTTACACACTGTCTCTCTGCTTCCTGTCGTCTGCCCTAAACATACCTCAGCACTGATCATGTAGGGTAGCAAAAATTTTGGCATATTGAACCAAAGGCAACCTGGTTCAGTATCTTTCCTTATGCTTTCTCTGAATCTTTCCTGAGCACTATCTATTAGTCATCACTTTAAAAACAGGGGGGAGTTTTCTGTCTTCAGTAGTAACATCAGATCAACTAACTGAGGGCTAAAGATCTTGCCTATTTTGAGATATGTCTTGATACTAGACTTTGACAGTATTCTTCCACATCTTTGCATTCTGAGAGGGAAATGATTTAATATTAGATAAATTTGAGTGGAGTAACACATTTCAAACTTTCAAGTGAATATTGAAGGTGGAAGACTGAGTGTTTGATTGCAGACTAAAACTACGGGCAGATGGTCAAGCAAATCTATGTTCCTTGCAGTGGTAAGAAAACTGATATTTGTAGGAGCAAGCACTCTCTGCTCATGCAGCACAGCAGATGTCTGCCCTCTCCTGCTCCTTCAGCAACAGGTCTGTGCACCAGCTGTTCAGAGGTCCTGATGAAGCACTGAAGTGAGGAGAGAGATGATTCCTGTGTGTGCCTGGCTTCAGACAAAATCAAATCTATAATAGAGATTCTAAATGCATCAAATACACGATATTATAGATACACCATATTACTTAATTTTAAATTATGTGAGCAATGCCTCTTTATTATTTATAGCAAGGTGCCTTAAGTAAGAATGTTTTTAAGAAGATTAGAATAAACCTGGAGTATTACATTTCACATAGATATGAAATATGCTGATCACTTGCTTTTCACACTTGCTTTTTTTTTTTAACAAATACATTCT
Organism: Atrichornis clamosus; assembly: GCA_013400975.1. NCBI lineage: Eukaryota > Metazoa > Chordata > Aves > Passeriformes > Menuridae > Atrichornis > Atrichornis clamosus. The sequence goes on from WBMZ01012792.1 coordinate 61,794, forward strand.
ACCCAATTTTTTAAATGAAACATAGGGGATGTCAGTTTAAGAACAGACATGTTTGCTTTTTCTTTCTTTCTTTCTTTCTTTCTTTCTTTCTTTCTTTCTTTCTTTCTTGTTTTACTATAATTTTTCCAATTTTTTTTTCTGTGAAATTTACATTTCTATTTCATTCTTCTCTGCTGGATGTGAAATATTTACTTTTTAATTTGTTGATTGCTCTCAGGACTGAAGTAGCCTGAAATGTGATCACTTTTCAAACTCATTTTGATATTGGAGGCTCATTTCTTGGAAGGGAAAAAGACTCGGGACACGGGCAGGGGTGTATAATGATCAGGTTCTTAAGATTTTAGAGAGAGCTGCATTAAGAGAGAGAGCCCGAATTAAGGCGCAAATGAGACCAGAGTAGGGGTTTTATTTGACAGTAAATGAGAGAGAGAGAAAGAGAGAGAGAGCGAGAGAGAGAGAGAGAGATGGGGGGAGAGACCACTCCATGGATCCCAATGATGTCCCGTTGATCCTCTCCATCAGCTCTTCTTGGTGGTGATGGTCCCCCCAAAACACATGGAGTCTGATGGATTAATGTCCTTTAGGCTAGGTAGGAAAATCCAGGCACCTCCCCTGGGAGGGCCAATTTTCCATTGTCTCTTGGAGCAGACTTTGGATCTGTTGCCTCACTTTGCATCACGTGCAGCCTTGTGCTGCAAGGCCCCAGGAATCGGTCTGGGGAGCACTTCAGGGGGTCCTTGATGGATTAAGACCCCCCCTGAGCTGCTTCTCACGTGAATGTCCCGTGGTTGTGGCCTACCTGGGGTTGGGGTTCCAGAGCCACTTTGCACAAGGGAGGATGGGTTCACTGCCCCTGAGCAGAGGTTACCACACACCCAAACCTGCTCCCCTCCACCTCGGCTGGGGGGAGAATCTGTGCAAACCTGCTCCCAGCCAATGGGTCTGTGGGCCATGGCCTCCCCCAGCCTGAATCAAACCAGGGATGATTCCTAGCACAGCTGCTAGGTTTGGCTTTCCTTCTTCTCCTCCAGCCTTGTTTACTTCTCCCCAGCCCTGAGACGACTGAAGAACAGATTTCCCTTTATCGAATCATGGCAGTTTAACTCTCAGTCCAAAGTTCCAGTCAGGCATCTTCAGGGAGGGGTGGGCTTCAGTGGCTTCTTCATATAGTTTTGCTGTAATGAACAAAACTTTATATCAAGGTTTGAGGCATGAATTATTTCAGTCTCTGACAGGGTGAAGGGGCAAAGCAAAGTGAAATCAGCTGCTTTTGCACAGATTTGTTCATAACTGAGTACAACCACAATGGTCTGCCTGGTTTACACTTGAATATGCATAACTTCTTAGGACTTACGGCTGGGGGGAGACCTTTAGATCATTTCTAACTTTGTGTATTTGGTAGACTAACTTACACTCAGAAATTCCTATAAGAAGCCAAAGGACTTTGATTACGCTTGCAGATTCTGATCTTTAAAATATTGAACAGCTGAGCCACAGCAAACTATGAGTGAGACAGGGGTTCCACCAGTTTCTGGTGAGATACTTCAACATGATTGCACCTTGCCTGGGATTCAGTAGTTAAAGACATTTCTAAAAATACTACCAAACTGAACAGATGAGCTATTCCTTTGTTTTTCTGATAGTGACTTTGAACCTGAGAGAAAGATGGATCAGACATTCACTTGGAACAAACATTCTTCTACTGCAGAACAGGGTCCATCCTTCTCAGTCTTTCAGCTCTAGGTGAAGACAGACACATAAAAGGTAGCAACAACCTCCATCTTCCCCAACAATGCAAAGTACATTATTAGGGGAAACAAACAAAAAACCCCCACAGCCTTCCCAACACCCCTCTCCAAAAAACAACCCCCAAAACAAACCCAAGCCTCTTCACATCTTGACTCTTACAGAAAACTGTGTGGGTTTTAGACTTCTGTCACAATTTCCATAATTTCTACAGGCATGTAAATGTTAATACAGGCTCTTCTCTTATGCATCCCATCAAAATATGGAATTTTGATGATATATGTCCCACTGCTCCAAAGAAATCTCAAACCCCAAACTATTCCTTCTATCCTTATCACTCCTTCTAGAAAACTGCATAATATTCTGGGCCAGGTTTTCTAAATTTAAAATGTATGCTACCTGATTGTGGAACACCTTTGTCAGATGTCTCTTTCATCAACAAGTAAATGCATACAGTGATAAAGCATTCATCCACCTTATCTTTTGTAAGCTAAATAACTGGTGGTACTGAAGCCTCCCACATTAAAGCTTACTTTTGCATGATTTTCATGGCCTGGCTTTGGGCTTATTTTTGTTGCATGTGGTGTGGGAGCAGATCTCCTAATCTCTGGACATTCCTGCATCACCCATGACGTGGTTGGATGCAACCATCTGTTAGACTGCGGGTGGCAGCACCAGGACCTCTCTCAGGTTCAATCTGAAGAAGTCTCTTTTAAAGACAGTGGCATGAATTCTGTGTAAAACCAATACTAGTAGAGACCAACCTAGCTGATCAGGTCCGCTATTGGTCTTCTGTCCTGTCTTTATCATACCATAAGAAAAAAGGAAACACGTAGTACTGCTTCCCTAGGCTATCTTACCCCTCGTGTCTCAAAGTGCAGCTCGCAGTTTGCTGGAGTGCTAACAGCATGAATGACAACATTTCTGTGCTTGGGCCTCTTCCAGAGCTCTATTTCATTTGCTGCTATAGACAGAGCCTTTCCTTTCTTCTTGTCCCCTTTAAGATGTCAGCAAAGGACATCTACTTTTCCGTTTCCTTTTCCTCGGACCTGCTGAGAAGGCTTGCTCTTTACTTTCAGGCCTTGCAACTAGACAGCAACTTGCTGGAAAAATTACCTGGTATTTCCCTCTGAGCTGCATGATAATTCTATCATTAATTTGCAGTGCATATTCTTGAGGTATAGGGGAACTTTGAAATAGGAATGATGATAATATAGTGAAGTGAAGCCAAAAATAGTTTAAAATGCAGACTGGATTCAGTGGTAATAGCATTAGGGATATGATGACACTAAAGTTTATAATATCCTTATTCATATTATTATTATTATTATTGGGCATTGTCACATCACCTTAGGAGTCTCCACAAGGAGAGAAATTAATGGAGCTATACGACCACTTTTGATGCATCTGAATTTACCAAGTAGGAACAGCAAATTATTACAATGGATACAATAGCAAAGTTTCTTACTGTCTGGAAGAAGAGAAAAATTAGAGAGGGCCAAAATGGGTGGCATGATGAACAAAGCATCTGAAAAGCAAGTATTTTCTTTTCTGGGTTTTATTGGGTCTGACTGAGATAGAGTTCATTTTTTCCTTAGCAGCCCTCACAGTGCTGTGCTTTGCACTGGTAGCTGGAAGGGTGTTGATCACACGCCAGTGTTTTGGCTGCTGCTGAGCAGCGCTGCCCCTCTGACATTCCTTCCCCCATCAAGAGGGCTGGGAGTGGGCAAGATCCTGGGAGGGGACACAGCCAGGGCAGCTGACCCAAATCAACCAAAGGGATATTCCATTACATATGACGTCAACTCAGATATAAAAGCTCAGGGAGAGAGGAGGAAGGGGGGGGCATTCATTATTCTATGATGTTTGCCTTCCGGAGCAACCACTACATGTGCTGAGGCCCTGCTTCCCGGGAAGTGTCCGAACATCGCTCACTGATGGGAAGTAGAGATTAACTTTTCCTTTTGCTTATGTATGTGCAAACTTTTGTTTGTTCTTTTTCTTTGCTTTAGTAAACTGCTTTTATCTCAACCTACTAGTTGTTTTCCACCTTAGTCTCTTCCCTGTCCCCCTGGGAATGGGAGGGATAGAGTGACTTAGTGGGCACCTAGCACCCAGCCAAGGTCAAACCACCACATAGGTGTTTTTATAAATCATTCACACATATTTATTTGCAACATTTCATGGTATTGGGAGCACTTCTGAATGTATTTTTCTCAAACAAGAGCTTACAACTTAACCATGTAACATTTCATGGCTTGTATCTAATATTTTACTTGGAGCTTTATAGTTACTTTTTTCTATTCTATTCTATTCTATTCTATTCTATTCTATTCTATTCTATTCTATTCTATTCTATTCTATTCTAGCTAATTTATTTTAAGGCATCTACTCAACCTAATTTTAAGCTGTGCAATCACTCTAGAAAGACAGCTATATTAGACACAGGTCATATGAATGTAACAAAAACTGGGAGTAGGTTTACGGGTGTTATTTTACACACTTAATTTAAGGTTGTAACAGCTCTATACTCCTTATAGCATCCC
>WBMZ01012793.1:0-27417 GCA_013400975.1 Atrichornis clamosus
AGAAGCACAAACCCACCACAGGCCTTTATTTTATTTAGTGTCCTTAACTTTGTAAGACTTGTCCTCATGTAACAACATCCCTTTAATTCTGTTGTAAATGGTGTACCCTGTCTTGCTTGCCTATTTTTTTAACATGTGAACAGTAGCACAGGGAGTTTCTGAGGTTACAGCTCCTCATCTGCGTCTGTCCTCTGGTCTATCAAAATGTTTAATCACTTGTTTTGTTCTATTTAAAGTCATCTTGCAGAGATTCTCATCTTTATGAGTCATGGGCATTTGCTTTAAAGTAAAACCCTATCCTGACAGAAGGTGTCTGCTCTCTGTGGACTATGACAAGAAGCGATACAGAAATCTATGGGAGAGGAACACTTGGATCCCTTACATTGGCAGGCCCTGTTAACACCTTTCTGCCCTTACACCCTATCAACTGGGATGTGGTAGCTAACACAGAATGAAAATCTAGCATAACAAATGCATGTTTTTATTAGGCTGATACAGTTTTTTGACCATAAAAATCAAATGCTGCTGGAAACCAGTATATATTTATTTTTTCAGTGCACCATATAGAAAGTAACAGAGCGTCCTCTGCCGTAAGAGGTTTGAGGTAGGTGACTTAACTAATAGCATTTCTGCTACTGACTTTTTTTAATCTGATACCACATGCTCTACCATGCAGTTCAGCTTTCTGTTCACAGCAGCTTGAGTGAGAACCCTTGAGGAATGATGGTCTTTGCTCTCTGAGACACCTACCCGAAGCAATACATTGTACGTTTGACATGACTGTCTGAAAGAAGGTATTTCTGTTGTGGATAAACAACATTCAGACCTTGAAACTGAAGAAGTGCTGTGAGTTCTCCTAACTGTGGTATGTTTTCTGGGTCAAGGGCAATACTGGGAATCATAGGATTCACAGAAAAGAGGGGAAAATGTCCCTTGAGTAGCTCTGAAGAACAATCTATTCACTTTACCTTCAGTGCCTTTGTCAGGAGGACAATGGGGAAAAGTTCAGGCGGGAGACTTCAGTGACAGCTCTCTAAAGCCCTCAGATCAAAGCCACAGACAGTACAGCTGTGCTGCTTGAGAGATGATCATCTTGTAGTTGCAAATAGAAGAGGTCAGGGAGAGAATACAAAAGAGAAAGAGTTTTCTGCATAACACAATCTCTTGTCTTGTTTCTGTCAGGTCTATTGTTCTTTATTCCCTTTAACTGGTCTGCATTACTCCTACTGGAGTCTGTATTCCCTTAATTTTTTAGTACAGCCTGAGTTAACAACCAAGCTAGCTTATTTCACATTCTAAACAGCCTGTACAGGACTGGCCTCACCCTCAGTGATAGCAAAATCTCCGTGGGGTTCACAGTGGGAGTTGACGTAGATGCGTGAAGAGTGAGCCTAAAGGAGTGACTTTGTGTCTTACTTGAACTCCTGCTTTCAGAGATTGCATAAAGAGAACCAAAAGCAAGATAAATCCCTTAGTGCCGACGAAAGATTAAAACTACACACGGATGGGTACAATTTGTGCAGTCCTTCTTCATGAACAAAAGGGCTAGGGAGACAGTACATAAGTTCAAATTCATTATATTGCTCTAGGAAAAAGAAAAAGATAAAATGCATCCTGTGGAATGGTAATTGCTGATTTTAGACAATTACCTCAGTCTTCCAAGGTGTAATGAAGAATTATCCAGAAGGTATGAAGTCTGCAGCAGTCAAAACAACAAGGGATCAATAGAAACACATTTTCCAATATCTCAGTTGTCCCTCTTTCCTTTAAAAGTCTGATAGGATTTCCTCAGAAAACATGACTGGATGCCTGCCCTTATGCCTCTCCCAGTCAGGACTTGTTTTTATATTTTACTCTTTGGGTAGTTTCACTCAGATTTGACAGAAAGGTGAAGATCCCAAGGGCAATTCAGTTCCCCTGAGCTACATGGAAGCAGCTACTTTAGTGCAGATCAAATAATTCCTATCATGTGCTTCTGTTTAAAAAAAGGTGAATGACCTTCTGCACTTTTAAACATAGAGAGCTTATGGGAGCCGGAGACATGAAAAATACCTCAACATGAAGTCTTTCAATTTGTAAGTCAGAGAACTGTTTTAAGTTCAACTTCTTCAGCTTGTAGAGCTCCACAAGTCTGCTTTCCCTGGCTCTCTGGCTGGCTTTTATACTAACTAAAGCCTTTTCTGTAGCAGCAGTCATGCAAGTGGTGGGTGAGGTTAGCAAAACTGTGGAGGGGATGGTTCTGAAGAGACAGATTGCCTGCTACAGGCTCCTGCCCAGAGTCCGCAGGCTGCGGCTGAGGCAGGCAGTGCCAGGCACAGGCAGGCAGCCTGGGGAGTGGGTCTGCTTGTTATCCCACGTGTTTGTTCCCCAGCAGGGCTAACAGCTTAGCAGTGCTGCGTATACCGTCAGCCTCCTGAATGGAAGAAATGTATGTGTTTTTGAAAAACAAGAAAATCCAACCTGCATATCATGCTCCAATGCAATAGGGTAACTAGATGCCGGAGCCAGCGAGACATACCCAGAGCCTGGAGAGGGTACACAGGTCAGCAGAAGAGCACCTGAAAGAGAGCTCTAAGGAATTTCAGCCACTCCAGAGAGAGTCATCTCATTGGGGGCCCAACTGAAATGTCTCTATGCTAATACAGACAACATGGGGAATAAAAAGGAAGAACCAGAGATGTGTGCCCACCCACAAGGCTATGACTTTACTGGCATCGCAGAAACATGGTCAGTTGACTCCTGTGACTGAAGTGTTGGACTGGAAGGAACAGGCTCTTTAGGAAGGATGGGCAGGGGAGACAGGGAGGCACTCTTGCCCTCTATGTCAATGACCAGCTGGAGTGCTTGGAGCTCCACTGGCAGCTGGATAAGGAGCTGATTTAGAGCTTACCGGTCAGGATCAAAGGGAGGGCAGGGACATGTGACTTTATAGTGGAAGTCTGCTACAGGCCACCTGACCAGGAAGACTGAGCCCATGAGACCCTCTAAGAAAGACAGGAGCAGCCTTGCATTCATAATCCTGGTACTCACAGGGAATTTCAATAACCTGACATCTACTGGAGGGACAGCACAGCAGGGCACAGACAATTCAGGAGGTTCCTGGAATGCCTTGATGACAACTTCCTTCTCCAAGTGATAGAAGAGACAAAAAGGAGAGATGCATGCTGAACCTTATTCTCACCAGTGAGGAGGGGCTGGTGGGGAATGTGAAGCTCAAGGGCAGCCTGGGCAGTGACTGTGAAGTGGAGAAGTTCGAGATCCTTGGGGCAGGGAGAAGGGCACACAGCAAGCTCGCTACCCTGGACATCAGGAGAGCAAACTTTGGTCTCTTCAGGGATCTTCTTGGTAGAGTGCCATGGAATAAAGCCATGTAAGGAAGAGGGGCCAAAGAGATCTGGATTATATTCAATGATTATCTCCTCCAGGTTCAAAAGCAATGCATCCCTACAAAGAGGAAATCAGGGAAGAATGCCACTAAGTCTGCATGAATGAAAAAGGAGGTTCTGGATGAACTTAAACAGGTAGCTTACAGAGGGTAGAAGCAAGGAAAAGTGGCCTGCAAGCAATATAGAAACTTGTCTGAACAGCCAGGGGTCTGGTTAGGAAAGCAAAGCAATGACAGACGTCAATCAGGCCAAGAGAACATTAAGGGTAACAAAATCAGCAATAAAAGAAAGACTAGGGAAAATGTGAGTCCTCTCATGAAGGATATGGGAGATCTGGTTACCCAGCACATGGGGAAGGCCAAGGTACTCAACTGCTTTTTTGCCTCAATCTTCACTAGCAAATGCTCCAGCCGCAGAAGGTGAAAGCAGAGACTGAGAGAATGAAGAACTGCTTGGTCTAGAAGACTGTTTTTGAGACCATGTAAGGAACAAGAAGGTTGCTATGCTCAAGTCCATGGGACCTGATGAGATGTATCTACAGGTACTGATGGAACTGGAAGAGGAAGTGGCTAAGCCACCACTCATCATATTTGAGAAGTCATGTCAGTCTGGTGAAATTCCCACTGAATGGAAAAGGGGGAACAACCCCTCATTTTTAAAGGGGAAATAGGGAAGACATTTGACACTGTCATGCATGACATCCTTGTCTCTAAATTGGAAAGACATGAATTTGACATGGACTACTCAGTGGATAAGGAATTGGCTGGAGTTGCGGTCAATGACTCGATGTCCAAGTGGAGACCATTGACGAGTGGTGTTCCTCAGGTGTCAGTATTGGTAGCAGGTCCATTTAACATACTTGTCAGTGACATGGACAGTGGGATTGAGTGCACTCCGAGTAAGTTTGCTGACATCAACAAGCTGTGTGGTGCTGTTGACATGCTGAAGGGGAGGGATGCCATCCAAAAGAACCTTGATAGGCTTGAGAGGTGGGCCTGTGTGAACCTCATGAATTTCAACAAAGCCAAGTGCAAAGTTCTGCACCTGGGTCAGTTCAATACCAAGTACAAGCACAAGCTGACTTGGGGGTGTTTGTGGATGAGAAACTCAGTATAATTTGGCACTGTGCACTTGCAGCCCAAAGACCCAGCCGTGTCCTGGGCTACATCCAAAGCAGTGTGGCCAGCTGGCTGAGGGAGGGGATTCTGTCCCTTTGCTCTGCTCTGTTGAGACCCCATCTGGGGTGCTGTGTCCAACTCTGGACAGATATAAAAGAAGGGCATGGACCTGTTGGAACAAGTCCAGAGGAGGGGCATGAAGATGATCAGAGGGCTGGAGCACCGCTTCTATGAAGACAGGCTGAGAGAGTTGGGGCTGTTCAGCCTGGAAAAGAGAAGGCGTGAAGAGGGGTGACCTAATTGTGGCCTTCCAGTATCTAAAGGGGCGTCCAAGAAGGCTGGGGACTTTTCACAAGGACATGTAGTGATTGATGATAAGGCGAATGGCCTTAAATTGAAGGACTGTAGGTTGAGATAGATATTAGGAAGAAATTCTTTGCTGTGAGGCTGGTGAGGCACTGGACAGGTTGCCCAGAGTAACTGTGGATGTCCCACCCCTGGAAGTGTTCAAGGTCAGGTTGGAAGGGACTCTGAGTAACCTGGTCTAATGGGAGGTAGAGGGTTCTAACTAGAAGATCTTTAAGGTCATTTCCAACACAAACCATTCTATGATTCTATGATGATTCTAACATTTGGTCCATTCCCCTACATGTATTACAACACATATATCTCTGAAGTGTATCCTGACTGAATATGTTGTGGAGGGGTGTAAACACCATCAAAGTCTAACATCTGTTAGAGACTTAATTTGCTTAATGTGGTAGGATTTTTAATCTGGGTACTTCAGAGCAACTTCAGACATTCAACAGGCTGAGCAACTTCTTACATTTTAGAAGGTTTTTCCACATTCTTTATTAAATAGGCTATCAGAATTATAGTCAGAAGGAAATCTGACATCTGTTTTCTCCTATTGGGGATATTTAAAAAGAAACAGCTCACCTTTGTATCTGAATTACAGGCCTAATACTGATGGAGGGTAACATTTTTGTGAAGTCTTCTTGCCTATTGGATTAACTCCTAGCCTTCTGATTAAAGTACAGCTAAGCATGTTTTGAGGGACAAAAAATATGAATTTTCTCTCTCTAGTGATAAACTTCAACAGAAATGTGTGGTAACCTGCCAATTTTGTTTTTTCATGAATCTCTAGTGGTAAAAGAATTACACTCAGAAGACATTTATAACAGCCTGAGGCCTTTCCCCAGTGCTGACTGAAAACAGGAGAATCTTTGCAACATGTCTTCCTCCTAGCATCCAGTGAGCAATGGCCTGATGAGTTTGCATCATAATACTCACCCACTGAGCTTTTCTTTTCTTTTAAAGCCAGCACTTCTTACAGCAAGGAATGAATAACCTGTCTAACAGAGAACCTATCCTAGGATAGAATATCCCATGATAGAATGAATGCTATCAACAAGACTTCTCTATCAGCTAGCATGCATTTTGGTACTCAGATACTATGGCGTGTACAGAGTGTCTCACCCATTTCTCTTAATGCTCTGACCTTATAACAGCAAGGTCCAGGACTGCACAGTCTTTTCAGATGAACATTTATACAGTCACAAATAATGCCATATATGCTTACATTTACCTCATACAGTTTTCTACTGCAAGAGTCATCTGTTGAGGGTTAGGTTCTTTTCAGGGAATTTCTTTCCATTTGTTGCCAAGGAAATGGTGGATAGGCCATTGAAAATTCAATGGAAATAGCCAGGGCATTGACATACCATGGAAAAGGTTCTGGGGAGGGGAATGGTGTGGGTTGGGCAGTTTCTTACCTGGGACATAGGCAGTCTTTGCCTGGTGTTTGCAGGGCAGACTGTTGTGGGTTTGGGTGCTGGATTTTCTCATACCCAGGGATCTCAGTACTGCTGCAGAATTCTCCTTGCTGCTTTCCCTTACCATTGGTAAGCCTGCTGCTTACCAGAGGGAGAGGGAGAGCAGGGGAGAGAGAGAGAAACAGAGAGAGAGAGCCCCAGCTGCCTGCTGCCTGAGACCTCAGCTGCTGCGACCACCAGGAGACTGCATCGGACACGTGAGAGCCCAGGGAAAACCGAAACCCTTCTCCCTTCACCTCTTCCCTGTCTCCCCCACCCGGGGCCGCCACTGCCCTGAGGAAGTTCCCAAGCTCATGCAGGAGCCCCCTGAGGCGGCGGGGGAACCATCGCAGCCCCTCTGCCCCGCCTGACCCAGCAGTGCCCCCCGAGGCTGCAGGGGAGGTACTGCAGCCTCCCTGCCTCAGCGGTGCCCCCTGAAGTCACAAGGGAGGTACTGCAGCCTCCCTGCCTCACCGGCGCCCCCTGAAGTCACAAGGGAGGTACTGCAGCCTCCCTGCCTCACCAGCTCCCCCTGAAGTCACAAGGGAGGCACTGCAGCCTCCTTGCCTCACCAGCGCCCCCTGCAGCTGTGAGTGAGGTACTGCAGCCTCCCTGCCTCCCCAGCTCCCCCTGAAGTCACAAGGGGGGGACTGCAGCCTCCTTGCCTCACCCGACTCACCAGCACCCCCTGTCAGGTGTGGTCATAACTACACCACATGCTAATAAGCCCCATAATTTCAAAGTTACAATAATTCAGGGAGAGGGGTCATTTCTTCCATTCCAGAAAGGCTTCCGCCTTCCTTGGAAGACATCTGTCTTTTAAACCATTAAACCATCATTTCCTAAAATGAACATTTGGAGTCAGAGAAGGAAGGAGCAGTGGTAACAGAGAAAAAATGAGATCACTGGTGAATATTTCAAATTTTTTTGCTGTTAGAATGTCCACTTTTTCCTGACAGTAGTTATTGCTAGGTGCAGTTTAAGGGTCAATCACATATTCCATTACACCAGTTTTGCATAAAAAAGGAACAAAGACTTAGTTTCCTCACAGAGAGAGCCTGACATGAAGTCTTAAGGACCACCTAAGCTGGCATTCAGCTGCAAACCTGTCAGTGATTTCAAAGCTATTTCCACAGTCAAGGAAACTCTATGTATTTTTTCACACTTTAAAGATGCTATCACCCACACATTCTAGTTAAATGATACAAAAAAATGATAGTTCATACTGCAGTTCTGCCCTTTCCAGTTCTGATTCCAGCTGAGATACTAAATGGGCTGAAATTCCCAAGGTTGCAATTACTTCCTAAATGCTGTTTAGGTTCAAGAAATAACATCACTAATACTGCATACAGGGCCTTTTCTATGATGTAATACTTTTATCTACCACAAATGCCGGTCAGGCCCAGCAAGTTAAAAGACTTCTGTGATTTTCCCTGGCCTGCCATTCACTCTTGTTACATTTGTCAATGTCCCGCCTATGCTATAGATTTGATTGCTGAAGTAATCAGCAAAATCACAAATTAATTGTATCACAAAATGAATGCTATGTCTAAGCTTCCCAAAACAAAACAGTAATATTAACAGACTATATACTTATTTACTGTAAATAAGCTGTGGTTAATTAAAATTATAATAATTATTTGCTTACCTGAATGCTCAGCTTTATTAGAAAAATTCATAAAACCTTAAAGCAAAAACTAATCCTTGCATCCAGGTGCTGTCCAGGATAAAACAGGCATTTTTAAAGTTATATTTATTATTTTTCATTATTGTAGATAATTATCATCGATAAAACAGCATGCGACAGTCTGAGGATTGACAGACCTTGAGTTGTAATCCCCAGCTGTCCAAGCATAAAAATATTGAATCAAAAGATTTACCACTTGTAAAAAGAAAAAGCTTGCACATTTTACAATTAAATTCTGATGTTCATAGTTAAAAGGTATGTTTGAGGTCAGGAATTCATCACAGTTCAGTGGAGGACTGGCCTTTCATTTACAGCAATGTGCAGCGTTAAGATAACATAGTCTTTAAGCAGTAGCTGATCCTCCTTGGAAGTGATTAACACCTTTCACTTCAGGTAGACCATTGCCTGTGGAAAGGCCTTTATATTATGGCTTACATTAAAATTTATTTTGTATACTCTGGTCCAATGTATATTAATGTATTTAGGCATTTCTATGCTGCTGCACACCACAGCCACGCACTGCCACCAGTATCATCAGGTTAAAATGTACCCAACAGCTCTGCTGTCTGTAGCAGTTTTCAGTGCTGCAATCACTGGCATTAACCACACACAGACAGAGAATTGAAGATTGAATAACTCAATCCAGTAGAAGTATGAAGTTTGAAAGCCAGGACACTGCAGCTTTATTTGCTGCAGTGAATAAGAGAGAGAGGAAAAGAGGATAAATACAAAGACATTGAATTGTGAAGGCACACATAAGGTTAACAAGCAAAATAGATAGCTAGAATGGAAAGATTTGAAGAAAAACCACTATGCTTGATTTCCTATTTATTATTTTACTCCTTGCTACACTTCTCCTTTTCTGCAGTCAAGCTAAAACTGGTATCACAGCTTCTCTTAGTTTGAAAGGCAGATATCTGCCAAAGAAGGCAGGAACCCTCCTGGAATGGAAGAAATTACCCCTTCCCCCAAATTATTGTAGTTTTGAAAATTACAAGGCTTTTGAGTACAAATGTGGGAAAAGTTCTTTACTAAAATGTATATATATAACACAGCAGAACAAACAACAACAATAACCACAACAAAAACCAGCAACAGACTATCTGCCCATCACCCGGGTTCCCCTGTGGTGTAGCTCTGGCCACACCCGGGTAGGGGCACTGGTGAGGCAGGGGAGGCAGGGAGGCTGCGGTCCAGTGGAGGTGGGGGTTGTTGTCCAGTGGAGGTGGTGGTTTTAGTCCAGCGGAGGTGGGGGTTGTAGTCCAGTGGAAGTGGTGAATGCAGTCCAGGCTGAGAGCAGTGGTCCTTTGGAGGTCCTGCACCTCCCTCGGATCCGCCAAGACAATGCTGGAGTGTGTCCCAAGGTCCAGACACCTTGATGATATTCCAGCAGGAATGTCCAGTACCGGCCCCATGGCGGAGCATTTCAGAATGGAATGATGAGTCACAAGATAATTTGGGAGGTTCTGGGCGGTTGGGTCATTCCAGCTGCCCATTGTCCATGATGGTTCATTAACAGAGATGGCCTCCTCAGAATGGGTGTGATTATTGTTGGTGCTTCCTGAGGGAAGCTCTTCCATCTGTGTATTTTGTGAAGAAAAAGAGGCCCTACCTCACCACAGGGTTTCCCTTCTCTTATCTAACACTCAGCTTGCAGTCCGAGGGGCCGAACATGCACCAGGCAGTTGTTGCAAGCGACCTGTCATTAACAGCTCATCAGGGCTGATACAGATGGGGTAGAATATGTTATTTTACTACATCCCAGTAACCCAGGACACAGCTCTTTTCTGGTGCACTGGACTTCTTCTCCCCCCAGGCTATTTATCCCTTTCTCTCAGTGGTAAAACAGTACTGTCCATCACAGTTCTGGGAGTGACACAAAATGAACAAAGAGCATGAAGAAGAAGCAAGCATTGTTAGACAGCTAGTGGCTGTAGCCTTGCTGTTGGTGGATGCCTCATGTCATGCTCTATGAGGTGTTGCAGTGTCATTAATCCATTTCCTCTGGCTTGTGCCTGTGGAGAAGACATGAGCCACTTACCCAGTTTACTCCTCATGATCTCAACTGACCAGACTTTCTGTAGTGGAAACCCAGTTGTTTTGCTAATTGACAGGGGCAATTTAAAGAACACAGACACCAACAGAAAGAATGATCTTATTATTATGAATACAGTATTACACAGTATTACTATGAATATTAAAATAACATAGAAGTAAAATGATCATTCACTAAATCTACGTGCCTGGCTTTCGCAACAAACAAAAATAAGCAAGGTAATGCACCTAATCACTACTATAAGAGAGAAAGGATAGTCATTGAGAAAGATACATCACCAACTGCCTAAATACTTTACCATCATCCAGAGTCCGCAGTCGCTGGGGAGCCCCATTTCACAGCGAGGACCTGGAGAACCTTTTCCGGGCAATGGGGAAAATCCTATGCAATGCGTCCATCCGTAGGTGAGGTCTCCAAATTCGCCCCGAGAGTGGGTCCAGCTTTTATAGGCCCAAATCAGCAAGTCGAAGTGACTTGATTATATTTTTAGGACAGAAACACCTGGATCTGATGGCATACTTCCCAACCAGCCAGGGCCAGGCTTGGCCAGAGCCCAGGCCTTGACTGGGAGGGTTTTCCCCTAAAATTCCCTGCAAACAAGTCTCTATTTATGTCAGTTGATAAAGTTTCTTAGAATTATACATTTCTTACAAATAACTACACAAGGTCATAAAGAGCTAGCATAAGTGTCTTTGTCATCTATTTTTAGCTAAATAATACTGCTGGTGTTAGTAAGACAGGGCCCACGATTCATCTTGTAAGTCAATTCTGGCTGAGGCCTGCTACTCAGGCCTCAGCACAACACCAGTGCAAGCATTTTTTTCTTTAAACCCTTTATAAAGACACCTTAGTTTGACAAGGGCACAGCACTACACTGTGGAAAGAAACATGTACTCTCTGTGAATTGATGTCATGTTACAGTTCAGAGACTAGGAGACCCGAGAGAGGTTCTGGCTTCTTCATTCATTCTCCTGAATGAATTAAGGGCTAATCATCCTAACTTCTTGATTGTAGGCCTCAGTTCTGTATATGCATTGTGATGTCTGGTTCCACAGAAACAACATGGACTGTTGATTTTAGGCTGGAAGATGTAGGTCTTACTTAAAACAAGGAATGGAAACATTGCATGAGTATTTGAGCTAATACCAGAAAGATGTCTTGCTTGCCTAGGTTAAAAATATTGTAGTATTTTGACACAAACTTCTTCATGATCTTAGACAAAGACTCAAAATAACCTACATAGAGCCATCATGGCTTGACTTCATACCTGGTCCTCAGATGTGTAAGACACAGGAGAGTGTCACTGACTGTGATGGGAACTTCCCTGATCTCCTGCGAGCAGTGGGTCACAGCTGGATGTCAGCATATCAGCAAGACTCTGCAGGTATGGGATATGGTTACACTAGGATTTCAGGGGATTCACATAAACACATACATGAATATGTCAGACCAGGTCTATCACGGTATGTTTTTAAAAGCACTGGAACTTTCCACTTGATTGTAAGCTGCCAGATGAAGAATTTACATTGACTTTCAAGGGTAGGACATCACCTTAATAGAGCCACAAAAGCCAATTCAGCAGCTCTTTATAACACTGCAGCATCATGAACACCAGGAAAACTACAAGTTGTCAGAAGTGTTAAATCCAGTGCATGTAATGAGGGACAAAGAGCAGTGCAGGGCATGTTAAACCAGCTCATAGATTTAACATTTCATTCCTCCAGTGGCCCTAGTAACTTCCAAGAGTTTACAGTAACCAAGATAAACCATGCCATTTTATAAAACTGTGAAGGGCAGGCTCGGTAACCATATTGTTCAGTCCAACATTTGAATTAAACTACTCTTTACATTGCCACCTTTTTATTTATTCCAAATAATGGAACTTCAAAGATAGCAACCATCATGTACTCCTTTCTTCTGGGTCAGGGCTTATTCAGATTACAGAAGTAGATTAGTAAAAGTCATACTGTTTCTACAGGAAACCTATCTGTTTCTACAGGAGGATGTAACAGGCAGCACTAATATATTGAGTCAGTTCTGCAATGTTTCTTAGTTTTGTAATGTGGTTTGTATTTTTGTTTGGTTGGTTTTGGAGTTTCTTTTATGGCTTAATTCAGAAGGCAAGGCTAAGTTAGCATTTTCTCACCCGTTGCCTGGCCCATCCCTTTCACTGCAGTTCATAAAGGTGCCAAATTAGCTGACACATTACCCAGGGGGCTTCTGCACTGTTAAAGCCCTGACTCAGCCAGACATGTGAGTGCAGGACCAGCAGGGAGCCTTTCCCTATGGCATCCTTCTTCCTCATACTGTACAAATGTGCTGGTAGTGAAAGGCTTGCAGTCTGGTTGTCAACTGGTCCTTTTTCCCTGTGTGACTGGAATGAAGGGAAAATGTGGGTACTGCATCACTGGAATTTTTGAACAGGCTAGGAAAATTCTTCCTGCGACATTTTTGAAGGGCTGAGCCTGCTTTTGAGCTGCTGGTGATTTACTTGACTTCCTGAGATTTCTAGCTCTATTTTGCTAGCATTTCATGACAGCAGACTTTATACATGGCTTTTGCTGATTGATCAACTTCTCTCCTTTTAGCAAAGCAGGTTAGCAATTAACAAAGGAGGTCCAGATACCACTGTCAGCGAGACAGACCACATCACATCTCTGTGGAGATACGATGTGCAGCTGTGACAGTAAGATATTGAAACATTGACTTATCTGTTTGCCTAAGACATTGCAATCCTTGTTTGGTGCACTGCAAGCAGAGAAGCAGACCACAGCCCTGTAGACACAGGTATAAGGAGTGCATCACTCCAAAATATGTTTATGTTGTGAATCACGTTGCAGTGCTGTATGGGTTTCTACAAAAAAGTAGGTCATCTTCCCTTCTCTGCAGTCCTCTTAAAACTCCCACTTTTTGTTTGAGGTTTTTCCCTTCCTAGTTGCTCCCTAAGCAGCTGTCTGTTTGTGACTTTTCC
This sequence comes from Atrichornis clamosus, assembly GCA_013400975.1. Taxonomy (NCBI): domain Eukaryota; kingdom Metazoa; phylum Chordata; class Aves; order Passeriformes; family Menuridae; genus Atrichornis; species Atrichornis clamosus. The sequence continues at coordinate 13,033 of WBMZ01012793.1, forward strand.
CCTCCTACCTACCAGTAAGGCCATCATTCACAGCTTCCTTCCCACTTGTCTCATGGGGAACTTAGCAGTTTTCTCTTGTCAGTGGAACATCTTCCCTGGACTGACAGTCATCTCTATCACGTCTGTTTTTTTCACCACAGATGTCTAGTAAGGCACTTGCTTTGCATACCAGCTTTTAAGTAATTTCTCCAAGTAGTCATTAATGTCAATAATAGGTATCTCTTCTATACAAACACAATATCCAGCCTTGCGCAGATTTTGCCCTCTGGTTCATTGTTTAAATATGCACTCTTTTTAAAAATTTCTCCCAGAAAACTGTTTCTTCTAGGTCATGTCACTCACCTGTCACTGTAAACTAGCACCTGCAAGGGCTTGTAGCTTCCTTTTTTATGGAAAAAGCACTTGACACAATGTGGCCACAAATGATACATTACAAACACAGTGAAGTCCTACAGCAAATAATGTAAATATTGAGTGTATCTAGTGTTTTAGAATAACTTTTCTCTTTTTACATTAAATGTATACATTTTTATCCAGTTGTTTTTGCTTTCGTTTTGTACCATGAGGTTGCTGCTGATGTGTCTTTGAACACTTGAACTGTTCATGCCACGACTGTGTTGAACCATTCTGCCTTGATCAAAATTTTACCTTTCGTCCAGTCCCATGAAAGTCATTGAGACAACTTTCAGACTTTTTATATTCTTTGAACTCTCCATGTTCCCCACTGATACCAACGTTATACAGTACTTCAGGATCAAAACAACTTCCTTAGAATTTTGTTCTTGCTTTTGTGGGTTGTTGATAATTACCTTCTTTAGTATTTATTAAGCTGATCACTTTGTAATTCTAAGAATGTTTCATATAGTAAAAGAGATACATGAAAACAAAATTTTACAAAATTAGCTGACTTAACAGAACCTTTGCAAAAAATTAAGGGTGCTACACTTACTTTGGCATTGAGGTAGAAATACTGATGTAAAGATATTGGAGATAATGGGAATAGATACGGAATTGCGGTACTTCTCAATGTTTTGTAAGACTTTGGAGAATCATAGAATTATGGAATGGCCTGGGTTGGAAGGCACCTTAAAGATCTTCTAGTTCCAACCACCCTGCCCTGGACAAGGACACCTTTCAGGTTGTTCAGAGATCCATCCAGTCTGGTCTTGAAAATGCCAGGGATGGGGCACCCACAGCTTCTCTGGGCAACTTGTGCCAGTGCCTCACAGTAAAGAATTCCCTCCTAATATCTAAGCTAAATCTGCCGTCTTTCAGTTTATTCCCCCTTGTTGTGTCACTACATGCCCTTGCAACAGCCTCCATCTTTCTTATAAGTTCCCTTCAGCTACTGGAAGGATGCAATTAGGTTGCAATTCTCCACTCAGACATGCCAGTCTCTTGCCTTTCCTGCCCACTTACTTGCTCTTGGGGGTCGCTAGCCCTTGTCCTCTATGGAAGACTTCCCTAAAGATCTCTTAGTTCTGTTCCACTCCCTTGTCCCTGAGGGTAGTATCCCAGGGGATCTCACAGACTATCTCCCTGAAGAGCTGAAAATTTTACTAAAGTTCAGAGTCCTAACGTCACACTTCTCCAGATCCATCTCCTTCAGAACTGAAAATTCCACCAAAGCAGGATCCCTCCAGCCTGGGCTGCCTCCAATCTTGATGTCTCTGATACATTAATGTATGCTGGTGACCATCAGATCCAGTATTACACCCCCTCTGGTGTCTATTATCTATATAACTATATTAGGACTGTCTATTATCTGGGTCAGGAAGTTACCCTGCACACATTCCAGCAGTCTCCTGGATTTCCTACAGCTCTCTGTGCTACTTTCCCAGCAGAGGTAGGGGTGATTGGAGACGCCCAACAGGACAACAGCCTGTTGAGAGTGAGTGAGGAAGCTTCCAGCCTCCTGTAGCTGGAGCAAGAAGGCCTTGTCTGTGGACTCCCCTTGATCAGGGATCTGCAGTAGACACTGCCCACAAGGTTCCCTTTGTTGCCTCAGTCTCTGAGTCTTACCCACAGGCTTTTACCTGCCCATGGCTGTTCTTCAGAGACGACTCTTCACACTCAATCCNGGCTGTTCTTCAGAGACGACTCTTCACACTCAATCCACCTCTTGATGTAGAGGGAAACCCCTCTGCCTCTCCTTCTCCTTTGTATCTTCTGAACAGCCTGTAGCTGCCCACAGCTGCACTACAGTCATGGGATTAATTCCACCAAGTTTCAGTAATGGCAACAAGGTCATAACTTTAGCAGCACAGTGGCTTCCAGCTCCTGCCTATTGCTATGCTGTGTGCACAGCTGGGCTGTCAGCAGTGCTGCCTTCCTAGAGCAGCACTCCTTAATTCTTCCTGAGGTATTTCCCTGTTGGCTTCTTGGACCTCAGTAGTCTCCATCTCATCTCTGTAAGACTGCAGGTGTGTTCCAGTGTGGCCAGCACAGTTCAGTCACAGGCTGAGGGCACTTGTCAGCACCCTGTCCCTCTAACCTTTGCCTCTCATTCCACAGCTTGCCAGGGACAAGCCAGATATTTTTTGTACCCCTCTCCATCACATCCGATTCGAAACTCTGCCAATGAGGCCTGATAGTTCCCGAGCAAAGACTCTCCTCCCACACTGAGAAAGGTGAGTCCCATCTGATGCCAGTATATCCAGTGCTGCCTGGGCCTTTCCATTGTCAAAAATTAGCTCAGTTGGTTAGAGCATGGTGCTGATAACACCAAGGTTAAGGGTTTGAACCCCTATGGGCCATTTGCTTAAGAGCTGGACTCAATGATCCACAATATTGTGTGATTCTGTGTGTTCCATGCTCTCCAAACAGAGTGGGCTTTGTAAATTGTCCGTGTCACAGCTTATTTCCCATAAGGATGATCACAGCTAGACCTTAGTGCTCCTGGATTCTTCTTAACTTAAAGAGTCCACACAAATTTCAGTGACAATTAGTTTCCAGTAATGCCCACAGATACGCTCTTACGTACACTTGGTATTTCCCTACCAGTGCAATCAGGCCAAGTACTCATCTTCACCTCTGCCCACAATTCATTCTGTGTCCAGCCCGTGTGTAAGCATAGCAACAAGACAAAAAACAGTGTCTGTCTCCAGACTGCCACCAACGACTCCATATCCCACTCCCAAGGCAGGATCAGTGGTGTCCATGGCCTACACAACTGCCTATAGCTTCTCCAGCTGCTCCTTGAATATCTATCTCCATGAAGAGATAGAGATCCTCAGACTCCACGATCTACTCCTGTGCCTCTTGCACCTCCCTTCTCCTAATGCCCTGAATTGTAGCAGACTTCCTTCTACATACATCCTGTTCATATCTATCTCACACTGTTTTTTAAGGCTATTTCCCCATACAGCCTTTTGTTTTTTCCAGCTACTGGTAATCCTGATTGGTATTCTTATCTGAGGGAAAGGATTTCTTCCTGTCTTACAGGATTTCTTTTTTCAGTATGAAGTTGTTTGTTTTTTTTAATGAGGTGATGTCTTATTGCATTATATTTGCCTCCTGATCCACTCTACTCCTTCTTCAGTTCTTGTACTAAGAACTGCTCCTTTCCTCATTATTCTGCATTCAGCATTGCCAATAGTAACTATATAGGTATAATACATTGTTCTTACTCAATTTTGGTGGTTTATTTTTTTTTTACAATTCAGCAAACCACCTTGGGATTTTAGACTTGTTTGTCAAGGCATTCATGAGTCTTCTCAGACTTTATCATTAACTTCCAAGTGGGCACTGCTGTGTGCTACACAAGCAATTCCTTTATCTCTGGAACAGAAGCATGTGAAATTCCTTACATGTGCAAGTAGCTCCTGATGCTGTAGCTGGTACAAAGAAGGTCGATCCAGAACCTGAGCACTGCTTTGCTTTCTTTCCTGGGTAAATTCTCTGTTATTTTAACAACAGCTTGTCTCAGAGGCCTGGCTTCGCTACCTGACCATCTTTTGCCCAGCTTGTAGAAAATTATCTCCAAGGTTCTTGCCCCTGTCAGATTTGCCAAAATAAGCCTGGAGCTCTGAAGCTATCAGGGAATACAGTGGTATGATGATGCTCCTCTCGTTTCCATGGGAAATGATGTCAATAAACTCCAGATAAGAGCAGAGTGAGTGACAGGACAATATATGAGCCAAGCCACCAGCTGTTTTTGAATTTTTAGCAGCTACAGACATTAACTCTGAGTGAGTAACATTCTTGAATTACAGCTTTGCTTTCACACAACAGCTATTTCAAGCTTGATTATAATTGCTTATGAGGATCCACAAATGTCTCAAAAATGGTCTTACGTGAAGCAAGAGGAACTATGGTAAAAGGGAATTAGGAGGGGACGGGCAGGTGCAAGGCTACTATACAGCCACAATCTCACTCCATGAAGCTGGAAGCACAATCTTAGGTAACAAACCCTGAGATCCTCACTTTGTTCTCCCAGAGGTACTCACTCTGACCCAGTTTCGTCTATTTGTGGAAATACAGGCCACTCATTTTTAGCCATGTCTTGCTACTTGTCCCTGTTGATTCATGGGCTTGCACTTTTCAAATAGTTGCTCTAGATGCAAAAACCAGTTTGCTAAGCGAAGTAATCACTATCTCACTAATTAATGGTCTTCTACCTGATGCAGTCTCCCTCCTTCTCAGAGAGTCAGAATTGTAGTTATCTGTGTAAGGAAGAAATTATCCTTACTATATTTCAAAGCTTTATACTGGCAGCTGCATTCTACCCCACAAACATGATGCATGAAAAAGCAAACAATATTTACTCCAAATACAGTTTAATGCTGCAAAGTATTACATGTTTTCCACAAACATTTAGTATACAGACTTCAGTGGAGATGGGAAAAAAACCCCAACTGAACACCACTCCTTACATAGCATTTATTTTTTAATGACTGTGAGTTGGGCAAGTGTTTGCCACCACCGGAAACTAACCATCCTTTCTTAAAAACCTGAAGTTTAACGTTAAAGGAATGATGGATATCACATGCCAGTATCTACAATATGCTCAACATAGTATTGCATCCCACTAAACAGACTAAAATACTAACTGAACCTAAACACTAGAAATGAACTCACATCCTGCTAGCAGGGAAAGAAAGCATTCTAGAGCTTTAAAACCTGCAGGTGCATATATATCACTTTGTACTGCAATGTAATACAGCTACTTGTGCATACTCTAATCGTCTGTATGATCTACTGTACAAACTCTTCTGTATGCCAATCACATACTTTTCGGGTACTAATAGTGCCGTGTAGGTGCAATCTGTAAAGCTGTGAATCTCATAAAAAATGCATGTTTTTTTATTTTTTGAAATAAAGGCAGCTATTTTCAGAACCTGTAAGTTAATACTAATTCAATGTAAAGCGCAGTAGCTACACCTAGAAGTGGTAAGCTGCTGCTACAGTGGAATACTCCAATCAGTTCTACAGTGAAGCTTTGAATAACACATAGTGATCTTTGTTCACAAAATCTCCTATGAAAAATAAAAAGGCTAGAGTTTAGATAATGAAAATACAGGAGATGATTCTTGGCCTGTATCTGCATTCATTTACTTCTTCAACAGCTGAATGCCCTACTGAGGTTTTTTAAATTAGAAAATTTCTTTTTTCTTAGCAGCCACTGCAGAGCAGAAGACAGCAGTCGACAGAAGATTGACTGTTTGAGACAGAGGTTGCTTTCAAGCAAAATATTAAGTAGAAAGGTTCCAGTAATTCTGAATAGTACATTATGTCTGCAGATATTACATGCCCAAGCAATACTGAAAATAACTTACTTACCATAACATAATAATTTAGCAAATACTACCAAAAAATCCTACTCAAAGTAGGGCCATGTTAGGCATCAGGAAATTTAGCTGGGTTCCAGCCAGCAATCCTATCTGTATAAGGATCTTATCATTTAACTTTTAATACCTGAGAAGTGTTTGAAGCTGAGCATTTCATAATCAGAGAGAGAGGAAGGAAAAGGAAAAGGAAAAGGAAAAGGAAAAGGAAAAGGAAAAGGAAAAGGAAAGGGAAAGGGAAAGGGAAAGGGAAAGGGAAAGGGAAAGGGAAAGGGAAAGGGAAAAGGAAAAGGGAAAAGGGAAAAGGAAAAGGAGCTGTGTTTCAAAGAGTAACAAACATTACATAAATTTTTACAAACAGGTTTCATACAAAAACTGTATCACTGTGTGTCAAAAAAAATATGTTTCAAATCTACTAGCAAGTGGTATAAATATGCACTGTTCCATTGGAAAGATTTTGCTGCTTCTATGATTTGACAGTCATCTGACAGTAGTCTACTTACCCACTTTGAAGATGTCATGAAGAAGTTGTATCTCCCACTAACAACTTGCTTTAAGTGTATCAGCATACACCTTAGTTCTTGCTTTCTAAGCATATATTTGAATACAAAAGTTTTAAAGGTTTTAAAATGCTTGAAAATTAATTCACCCCAAAGTTCTTGCTAAAAGCCATTTTCATAATATGGTACTGTATAGAGTATATTTTTGCATTCATAAAAAACAAGTACAATATGAGACGTGTTAGCAAAAGAGAAAATCATATTTCATGGTTTAATACTAAAAAAAGGAAATAACATTTCCTAAAAGTGTACATTCAAAGCCTTAACCCACTTACAGTTCTGATATTACAGTTCTGATGGAATGTGAGTAGACCTTTCTTCTCCAAAACTGCTATTAGCAGCTGCAATTGCTAATATTTGGAAAACACGCCTGCACTTTGCACCATTTTTTCAAACAGGCTTAGCATGAATTCCTTGCAAGAACTACAGCCATTCCTGAACCTCAACACCAATAATCTTAAAACTAAATTGACCTAGACATCCCTTATCCTTACAAAACAGGCTGAAAATAAACAGAAAATCTGAATCTACTATTCTTTCACAAGAATGCAAGACTCAATATCACATCCCATTGCTCAGTGAAATCTAGGTATTCAGCTTGATTTTTAAGCAGTTATCTACTTTTTTCCTAAGTATAACCAGTGGAGCACTGGACTATTTTTTACGTCACTTTGCAATGCATTGGTGAGAAGTTAGCTCTCAAATTAGATGTGCAGCTAGGCACCTCCGAGTTTTTACAGTTTAATCACACTGTCAATCCATGCTGACCTGAGATCTACTGAAGTTAATGTTCACACTTCTGTGAGCGCTTTTATGCCAAATTCAAGACCAAATGTGTCTGAAGAGGTAGAGAGGAATTTTTGTGACATTTCAATAAGAGGGAAAAATGCAGCATACAGGTATTCACAGGACAGTGAAAATACAGTAAAATTCTCGAACTCCTAACCTAGATTTAGGGACTTCTGTCAGTTCCCTCTGCATTTACACTGCCTAACTGCACTTACACAGTTACCCAGCTGCAAACACTGGTCTCCTGCTACACTTGGGGAAGCAACCATGTACTCTGTGATCCAAGGCAATGCACAGCCTCGGTGCTGGGAGTAGCATGGGCTTCGAGCACACTCTTGTGGCCATATGCAAGCACACCAAAATCAGAGCTAAGAAGGCCACAGGACGGCATGTAGACATTTTGGACTGGCTTCTTTTGCAAAATTACAAAAGAAGTGGATCAAGCACCAATGGTGACCTAATGCAAAAAAATAATTCCTTGGCCCCAGTATTTGAAAAGAGTATTTTGTCAAGAGAAATGGTACATTAAAAACAGTGCAAAACAGAGCCTACCAGGGAAGCCATTTGTTGCTTTAGTGTTCAAGTGCCCCCACATTCCTGTTTCCTCTCTGCTATTCAGAGAGGAATGAACACACTTCCCTCCTACTCCTATGACACCTGAAGTGCTGCCTGTCTTAAAAATATAACACTAGTCATTTATCATTATATAAATATTGTCTGTGCTGGCAGGTAAGTTGAAAATCCATCCCCATTCCACGGCCAACCTCATGTAATCTTCACAGCTGTTTTCTTGTGTGCGCAGAGGAGGGTGACATAGGGAACTCCAATGAATGCCCACCTTTCACTGGGCCAGAACTTTATGACAGGGCCCTGCTCAGGGATCTCGGAGGCAGCATCGAAGTAAGCAAAGCAGACACATCCCAGATAGGCCGCAAGGCAAATCAAAATGTGCCTGAGAATAAACACCCACACACCAAAAAAAAAAAATCAGTAATATGAATTCAGTAAAGCAATTAACTATATCACCATACTTTAAAATCAGTGTCCCTCACCATCTTCTCCCGAGCCACCCATAGGCAACCCTATCTGTTCTTTGCAGGGAGGCAAAGAATATAGAGAACAAGGAAAACTACAAAACTGTAATTTATCCCTGGTTTAAACAGGCTCCATCTTTTTGGCATCTCTGCACCTGAGAGATCTGTGCAGAAATGCTGAGAGATATGGCACCTACAATAAGGAACCACAATTTGCTGGATGGTAAAAGAGAAAAGGCATCAAAGCCCTCTACTGCTCCTTCACCTCCCCATCATTAATTAATCACTAAGCCTCATTCATCATGAGGATTACCATCGTTTTCAATGGAAGTTTTAATTTTCATAGTCACAGCTTCAGCTGAGCAGTGCCGTGTGATTTTTAGTAATCAGTATGGTAAGGAATTCAGTTACATTAATGAACTTTGTGTCTGAAGAATCTGATCAGGCCAAAGAGACTCCTAAATCTGCCACCTTGAATAGCGTAAGACTAACACTGGGCCTATAAAATCTTACCATTAATTCTGCCTAGAACAAACCAGAAAAAGCCACCATACAGCACCAAAGGGTAATGCGATGAGGATGTATCACATTTGAATCAAGCTTTGGATTTTACAGACAACACTTACCACACACAGTGCAAATAGGGGAAGTTAAATGAGGACCAGATCTCACAAAATGCTTTGTCACTGATCCAGCAGAAAAGTGCTAGCATCCACCAAAGACCTGAAAAGAGACCCAGTTTGTATACACGCAGGTTTTCACATCTGAGGAGAAAAACATAAGCAAGTTGTTATAAAACAATGCCAGACACACATCTTTAAAATTATTCCACCATAAATGTCCTTAACAGATGAACTTCACTTACAGTATGTCTAGCTCTAATGCAAGGCAGTGTTGAGGTAACTAAACAAACCTTTTTACCAGTAGCTGGGTTTTGGGTATTGTCCTAAATACCAATGTGCAAATGGTGGGCAAACATCAAATTATTCCCATATCTAGGGCGGGGCATTCAGGACAACTAGTGATTAGTTAACAACCTGCCAAGTAGCAAGTGCTCAGATTTGTTCGTATTTGTTACTATATAAAGACTTGCATTAATACTAAGGCATTTACAGTCTTCAGTGAGAGGTACAACTCTTCCTAAGAGCACGACACTAAACCATGAACCTAAGCAGAAATGTGTATGAATTAATTTTGTTTATTTGAGAGATAAAACTAGACTACTGAGATGGGTACTTGTGCATTCTGACAAAGGAAAGAATGTGTGTATTGAGCATATGGAGGTTTTCCTGAACATGTCTGAAGGACATAAACATATGCAACTGCATCCCACTTAAGCTACAAGGTTTGACCTCAAATGTACAGCTCTTTTAATCAGTGACATGCCTGTCAGGACCTGACTAGTTGGAGTACCAAGAGGAGAGGGCAGTTAACCTGCATGGCTCAAAGAATTCAAGGCTGCAAATGAAAACAGAAGGCTTACTTACCCAACACAAGATCAGCCACAGAAATAGTACAGACTGTAATGACAGGTTTGCTCAGTACCACCATCAGGTACTGCAAATTACTTTTATAAACTTAAGACTAGATGCTGTAGGGTGTTTTGCAAAGGGCTACTTTAAGGCAGAAAGAGTCAATCACAATAAGAGGAGCACAGCCTCCTGATCTGTGTAATACTCCTGGGTTTTCTGTGATCACCCAGCATGGAGTCTTCAGGTCTTGCAGTAACTGTCCTTCAGACGGGCTGAGGACATGCTTGCTAAGGTGGCAGGGGACTGGAAAGCCACTGCTTTTACCACAGTGAAGAGATGTAATGCAAATACCACCCAGACACATAGCCTTTCTTTTATTTCTCAACAGACATAGGCAACGATCAGAATTGACAGAGAACTTGTTAGCTGAGGGTCTAAAAGACATGTGCATGCTGCCATGATCCTATTCTACTCTAGTCTGAAAGAAACTGGACCTCACAAAGCTTGCACTTCTATTTCCACTTTTGTCTGCACAGTGAACAGTGTTCTCTGTTTAACACAAACCACAGCTATTTAAATATTAGCATTTCCGCAAATACTTGTGTGCTCCAGTCATTTGCTCTTCAAGGGATTGGGCTGGTACACACTACCAGCAGCCTTATCTTCCAATATCTTGGAACCGTCAAAAAAGCACACCAGCTTTTCTTCAAACCAGTGCAAGTGATTAGATGTTGATTGATTCAAGTTGATACACAGGTATCTCCCTTTCTATCCTAAGGAATATTTTAAACTTTTAACTAGCTTAACCTTTTAGTGAAGGGATTAAAGGAATCTGTAACAAAGAAGCAAGGCTCCACCCACAGCCAGATTTCTAGCAGAAGAATCAAAAATGAAAGGTCACGCCAGAAGCTAGGGTAAACCTTCATTGCTCAAGGCTCATAAGTCAGCTGAGCAACAATATTCTAGCACCTCTCTGCACATGGAGGGAGTTATATGCCTGATGATAACTTCCTAAAGAACTACTAATCTGATGATATTATAATCTCAATGGCTTGGACTAGGCAAATCAAAGGATACACATCCACCTTCCCACTGGTATCATTTTCTAGGAGAGCTTTTTCTTTTTTTTCTTTCAAGATACACAGGAAGGAATTTGTTCAGACAGAAATGAGAAAAAAGCTTAACAATTTGTCTTTCAAGAACACTTGACTACCTTTTGCTCGTTTGATCACCTCCTACCCACAATACTTCCCAGCCACACACTCTACCCTACCAGATCCACTTTTAAGAATGTGTGATAATATTGTCTCCTCATGAAAGACAAACATGAAGCAGAAAATTTTCATTTGAAAACACAGTGGTTCTGATTCACCAGAATTCTGTACAAAGTTTACACAGCCTATAACAGGAATAGAAACAGGGAGTTTTGTCTAAAATATCAAAAACTTCAGCACAGAACAGAAGAAACTTCTCCTTTCTTCCCCAAATATCTGTTTCACAAAAAAATTTCCACTGCAGCCTGCCAGACTCAGATGTGAAGTGCCCTCCTGGCTGTGGTAGCACAGAATGGAAAAATAGCAAGCCTTTTAAATAATGCTTAGATTAATTTTTCCCCTGCAAAAGGGGATGAGATGACTCCTTACCTCTTGGTTTACCTTAAATCTCCAAAGGATCAGCATAGCTTAAAACAATACTTTTTTATTTGCCTTTTACACTTAGCAATTCATCCAAAAATATCAGAGGTATTAGATTATCCCAAAGCACAATTAGAGAGGGTTCTATGTCACTTCAGGTCCGTTTTTAATTACCAGAAAAAGAAAGTCTACCTGTGTCCTTAATTCTCTCTCCCAAAAAAAAAGACAGGGAAACTCCACACATTTTAGTAAGATATGATCTTTCAGAAGGAGTTTTAAAAAACAAATATCCATAGGCATACCAATGTGTAGATTTGACTCAACAGGATTCAAACTTATGAGACACTAACTACTTGTCCTTTTAAGTTTCTTGGGAAAACTGATATGGAACTGATAGAGAATCCACACAGATTATCCAGTGACACAACCAGATGTCCCTCTGCCCTGTCTGTAGTTCCTTTGTTCTGTCATCAAAATGAGACACCACCAATATTCTTCCACTATAGACCTTGTCCACAACTAACTTGTGTGCTGTTTCCCCGGTGTCTTTGAGCACAAAAATACACAGCAAGATGTGTAACAAGAAAGGACTCATGAACACCTTTACAAAACATTGCAAGGACAGGCTTCCACAGTATACTGAAGCAGTGGCAGATCAGGGTAATGTAGCAAACAGAAAAATCTCTGTTCTAACAGAAGCAGTCAGCATGAAGACATTTTGTCCTAACTCACTAGTTTTGATAGACATATGGAATGTGTAAGAGCCAGCGTAAGTTGTAGAATCCTTCTCAGTTACTGGAGAATGGTCCTTTTTGCAGTGGGTGAAGAGATGACAAAAAAAGTCTTTGGACAACTGCTGGTAGCAATACAACAGAAGAACTCTCTAAAATGTGGAGATCAGTCTCAGGTTCTTCTCTGCTTGCATTCTGGTTTTATGGTTTCTATGGCCCTGACTGCTATCCTCCAAAATGTACCGATTAACCTTGTCTTTGCCACTCTGACTCCATCATATTATTCATATCAGAAGACAAAGTGCTGCAAGACTCAAAGTACAACTTCGAGAGCTGGAACACATTCCACATGTGCTTGGGCCTTGCTCCACATTCCCACTTATATCCAGACTGCAACTATGCCATCACCTCACCCTTAGGCACACTATACAGAAGAAATGCTGTCCATAAAGTGAAACCCTTCCCCTGAGTCCACAATACATGAACAGATTTGAGTTAGATCAGGTTGCAGCAAGATGTATGTTGCCAAAAAAGGAAAATATCTGACCTACTATAATGTCCTAGGGAAAAAAAATCCTTGTCCAAAAATGTCTGAACTGCCAAAGAAGTTTATACTAGCTCTGCTCTTGCATGTGGAAGAAGCATTTCTTATCTGCTGTCATAAGCACTGAAGCCAGATCTAGTGTATCATCTCATGGTGTCTTAAAGATCTTGGAAGGCTACGCTGCATTCAGGAGAAATGTACTCACCTCTTCAACTCAGCAATGAGCAAAACTGTGCAGGGAACACCCAGAGTCATTAGTGAGATGTTGTTGATGGCAGGTTTAATGAAGGCCAGGCAGGTGGTAACTCCAGACAGGACACCCACAGCAGCTTTAAATCTGCTCCTGAATAGAGTTTATACGGGCAGAAAAACTTCTCTTAATTCAAAACTTTTAATTACTAAACTTAGAAATCTTAAAATTATTTTAATAATGTAACAAAATTTAGGTCCATCTCTGCACACAGCACTGTACATCCTCAAAAAAGTTCTATGCCATCATTCTTCAAGGTTTTCACATGAATTTTTAGGATATTTTGTTATTGTTAATGCCCCAACCTCTACATTCATATTACAGTCTGCTTTACTTTCCTTTATCTTTTTAAAGCCTTAGAAGACACTGAAAACTACATGGTAAGTATTTAAGAATATTTATTTTCATCAAATTAAACAGTAGGTGAGAGATTCCCATACTTTTTTATAAGACAAAAATTTAGTATATTCTTAGCATAAATGAAATCACAATTGGGCCCGATAGAGGCAGCCAGACAACTTTTCAATTAAATATATGTTAACAGTTGTTTAAAGTTGAAGTTTGGACTTTAAACAACTCATTTCCAGTCTGTGACTGGACTACAGCAGGCAGACGGTCATCACGCTGCCCTTCAGGTACTGGCCAATAGCTTTATAAAACATTTTCTGTCCAAGGAGGGCTCATCTGTGTCTGAAGCAGGGCCTCCGTATACTTGTACAGTACCACTCCATGGCCACAAGTGTCATCACCCTTGCCTTGGCTCGTTCCATTTGCCTTTAGCTTTAAAGTTTTTCTTTCTGCTGGAAGGCAACAAGTTACTTAAGTAGGAAGTTCTGATCTGACCTGGATGTCTTAAGGAATAAATACATCACAAATTGGTCATGATAGATAATATTTTCAGCATTGAAAATCCAAAGTGTGATGAGGATGAAGAAAGTGAAGACCATAGCAGTGAGCACAGGATAGACATAATACTAGAGGAGTAGTCAGACAAAGCAAAAAACCCAAAAGTATCAATCAAACCTGTTCTAGGATAGGGTTTGTTGCCCAGAATGTCTTTCTTCTGTATACTTCAAAAGGAATCAAGACCCTCTTTAACAAGTGTCTTGACAGATTATCTGAGAAGTGAAAGGAAAGGATGGGATCCTTCACCTCACTCCAGTATTTTTATGGATCAGTTATAACCCGGGAGATTAGTATTTACAGTTTTAACACAGTTCAACAGAAACAGTATTTCATTCCAAAAGTGTTGTTACTCCTTTAAAAACCAATAGTTCAACATTTTGGTCCATACTATGAACTTACCATGAACTATTAGAAGATAGTAACAGATGAAATAAAACCTTTACGCTTCTGAGAGATCATTTACAGAATTTACATAAATTACACATAAATTCAAGACTCTGAAGTTTTCACTTGAACTGAATGTCTAAGAGTCACACCATAAACCAAAAGACCCCAGTAAAACCTTTTTGCTTGTTGAGAATGGTGTCCTGTGTTAGCACTACGCTGTAAAATGCAGAAGTACTAAATTCACACCAAGGTGATAAAGCCATTAAATCACATAGAATCATAGAATATGATG